>JAJEJO010003327.1:0-17444 GCA_020662805.1 Glaucomys volans | reverse complement strand
CACACAAGCATATGCCTGTTACATTATGGATCCCAAGCCTTTTACTCTTTATTTCTATTTCTTATTTTACACATTTATTTGGTGTTGCAAACCTGTCCCCAAGAAATGGAAGTAACTTTTACCTAGCTTATCTTTACATGAAGATACCTGCTTACTGTGTTGAGTGACTGAGACAAAATGATTCCCACTACTAAAATAATTGAAATGGCTTAATACTTCTCTGTAGAAGCGAAGTGGGCAAGTTAAGCCAACTGTCTTTCTTGCTGGAGACACAATATTAAAGAATGCCATTCAAGGAATGATTTCCACTTAATACTGCCCACCTTACACAGGGTTCCATAACCAAAGCTATCATTTCTAGCCCAAATATATCCAGCATATGCATGAGAATATTTCCCTTTTCTCACATAATACCAGAAAACTATACACCTCACTAAATTAAACTTGTATAAGCTGTGGCCAGTGTTTATTCTTTCCATGAGAAACAACCAGTTTTATTTCTTCATTTCCAGTAAATTTTTTACTTACTTTTCCTTACAATATTTCATTGGATAGGAACCCTATTGTAAGATCATTTAGAAGTTGAAGTACTACACAATTAAAGTTCTAGGACATGAAAAGAAAAAAAGCTACAGGTTTAACTGTAGCTCAGTCATAGGTCATTTGCCTCCCATGCCCCAGGCCCTGGGTGCAATTCCTCAGTGCTGAAGAGGAGAGGAGGAGAGGGGATGAGAGGGGGAGAGATGGGGGAGGGGGAGAAAGTAAAGGAGGAAGAGAATGGGAAGGAGAAGGAGAAGGGGAAGAGGGAGGAGAAAGAGGAGAGGACGATGATGAAGAATATCTGCTACTTTATGCTTCAACTTTTGGCAATTATGCTAAATGAAAGAATTCACAAACAATAAGTTTCATTGGCATATAAATTTATTTATGCTAAATGCCCAGAATAGTTTGATCCACAGAAACAGAAAGCTTATTGGCAGTTATGCAAACAAGGGAAAAGGAGTCTGGGGAATTAGTGCTATATGCACAAGGACCCTGGCTTTATGTGAATAAATGTCTGGGGACTATATAGGATGCTTGGACCACTTTGCAAATATGCCAAATGTCATTGATTTCTGGATTTTAAAGGAGTTAGTTTTTGTTATATCATCTTAATCTCAGTACATAAGAATCTGATCCCTGAAATTACCAGTCACAGTCCGATTTTCTCACAAGAAAATTTAAAGCAAAATCAAGAACATGAATCAGTGACTCAATGGAAGAACACATGTTCTTACAATTATGTCCATTTGTATGTGAACTTAGTGTGTAAAAAAGACAGCATTTTGAAATTGTTTGACAATCATATTTTGATAAGAATTTTTGATAGTGTATTATTCACATTTAAACTAATTTAGCATGACTGATTATGCATGCAGAATAATACCAGGTATATTATAAAGATCATATTAATGTATATAAGACACCAAGGATATGAGAATGAAGCAATTACCATTTAAAATTAGACATTTTGTCTAACTATGACTATTACAGTGTCAACCAGTTAGCACGTACAAGGCATAAACTATTTCTACTTAACCATTAAGTGATAGCTGTTGCACTGAGATAGCATTCACACCTATGAGCTCAAATAGTTGGTCATGGTAAGTTTTATACATTAGTCCTTTCAAAAGGGAGGTGGATCTTGTTGATAAAGAGGTTAAGTGACCCCAGTTACTTATGGTATCATTAAGCAAAATCAGGTGTTTTTCTCCATGCTTGCTAAAAACCATAAATGATAATAGATACACATGAAGTAATCTTCTGAATGCCTATTTTTTCTGGAGTCTAGTTAATCCCTGACTTTTTTCAAACAGTTCTCATCAGGTCTCCTGAGAATTATATAGCACATGGGGACAAAGATGCAGCCCAGGAGCCCTGCACTGTAGGCCAGAATGGAGAAGACCTCCACAGCAACCATGGCCTTGCCCTTGGTGCTGTGATACACAGGGAGGAGGGTGAGCCAGACACTGCAGAACACCAGCAAGCTGAAGGTCAGGAACGTGGCTTCATTGAAAGTGTCAGGCAGGTTCCTGGCCAGGAAGGTGACTGTGAAGGTCCCCAGGGCCAGGGAGCCCAGGTATCCCAGGATACAGTAGAAGGCAGTGACTGAGTCCTTGTTGCACATGATGATGATGTGGCCATGTTCAGTGTGTGGGTCTGAGTCTACAAATGAAGGAGAGGTCCCCAGCCAGACTCCACAAAGAGTCAGTTGGATGAGGGAGCAGCTGGGAATGATGAAGTTTGGTGCCCCTGACACCAGCAAGTGCCTCATCCTTCTCCCTGGAGCAGTGAACTTGAAGGACACAACCACAGGAATAGTTTTAGCCAAGACAGTGGAAACTGCCACAATGAACACCAGTCCAAATGTGGTCTCCTGCAGGATGCAGGTGGCTGTGTTTGGATGACCAATGAAGAGCAAGGAGCAGAGGAAACAGAAGGTGAGGGAGATGAGTAGAATGTAGCTGAGAGTTCAGTTTATGGCCTTGACTATGGGAGTGTCTCTGTACCTCACAAACACACTATGGGAGTGTTCTGTACCAAGAACAGCAGCTGTGAGTGCAGAGAAGCAGAGGGCAGTGCAGACCAGAGTCTTCCCCAGGGGGTCTTCATAGGCCAGAAATGTCACAACCTTTTGGAGACACGTGGTCCACTCAGTGTTGGCATACTGATGATCTGGACACTTCACACACTGGTCCATGTCTGTTGAGAAATGCAGAATGTCATCAGTCCTGGGTCAGTAATTCTCTTATTCCCAGTTCCCTTAAAGTAGAGCATGGGGCAAGCTTAGCCATAGGTACTTCCTTGTTGCTCTAGAGAGTGAATCAGAAAAGGCTATGTAAGGAATGATTCCCAATCAACACTCCCTATCTTATTTATGGTTAAGAAAACATAGCTATTTCTTCTTCTTTCCACTTATCATGCATATTCATGAGACCATCCCAAACATGTAATTGGCACCACCCATTTCTTCCTACAATTCCTGTGATTGCATCTATGCAGTGTAATGGAATACCATGAGTTCACCTCTCTCTGCATTTTCCCACCCAGGTGTGAGCTAGGGGAGACCAGGAAGTTCACCCTATTTATTGGGGCTATGCTATACCATAGCCTCTTCTACACTGCAGGAATATTTATTTCTTAACTCAAACACAACCTTTATGAGCACCTGTCCTGCATCAACAATAGTGAAGTGTACTGAGAAAGTAAGGCTAATCAAGACCCACAACTTCAATGTGATCCAAATGTACCTTCAAAGAAACTGAGAGTAGGGTTGTGGTTTTGGCTCAGTGGTAGAGCACTTGCATAGCATGTATGAGGCCCTGAGTTCAATTTTCAGCACTGCATAAAATAAGCGAATAAAATAGATGTCCAACAACATACAAAAATTTTAAGAAGAAGAAGTTGAGAGTAGGGACATAATAGAGTATGTTAAGTTCATAGGTGGAGATAAAAGTTAGGCTATTATTAGTTTGCCACTGCCTGAAACAATTGTAGAATGCTGAGTCAAAACAACATGTGGTTGAAGAGACAGGGAGTTTATTATTTCATGGGGTGGTACTATGACTATAACAACTGAGGTTTAACTTAAGCAAGGAAGAATTTTGTTCCACCCTTTCTCTTCCATACCAAATTCAGTTCCCTGCAGAGGTCGAGGATATAGGAGATCTCAGGAATTGCTCCCTAAGACTCACCTGTCTGCACTCACCTGTCTGGTTGGAAATCTCATCCTCTGGGTGGGGAGTGCAGTCAAAACAACAGGCAGTCTTTCCCTCCTGCAGGGACTTCCTAAATCCAAGTCTACAACTCACACTGCAGACTGAGTGGGGACTCTAGGAAAATCAGATATGTTTTGGCAAAAGAGGACTTTGACCCAGTCCCACAACAATTGTAATGTTTTAGAATACTGGACCACTAATAAACTTAGTTCACACAGACCTACTCAAAGTTAATTGATTAGATGCCAACCACACTGCAATATGTACATATGAGCATCTAGATACAAAGGTTGAATAATTGTTCTCCTTTTTCAAGCATCAGAAAGTCACTAAGAAAATCTTGGAAGGTGAAATATGATGCATTAATTATGCAGATGTGGTTATTTACTAAGCTCTGAAGAAGCACACAACCCACCATACATTTTTGATTTTCTATGTGTAGTGCAGAGATATGATTAGGTCCAAAACACCTGTCTGCTTCCTGTGGCCCATGCTCTCTTGTCCTCAGATAGAGACAGCTGCTGACCATGTGCTAAATAAGGGGAAAATGTTCCAACTTTCACCTTGAGTCCAAGGCCTTTTGGAAAATTCCAAAAGTTAAGAATGTCATACTCTCAGTCCAATTGTCCTTTCTGATTCATACTCACTGGGTCTCCTGCAGGATTCTTAAATGTGATGTTCTTCAGGAAGGGGTGCAGCTGAAAGGGAAGCATCAAGTTATGAAGAGGGACCTACAGTTATGAAGAAACCTAGATTAGGGAATGCTCCCCATTCTCTTAAATCCCTTCCTAAAAATTCCACTTCACAACAGGCACATGATAGAGTAAAACAAGGAGAACTAGTATATCCTAATATTTCTACAATATCAGTCATACTCAAGAAGAGAGGCACAAACATAATGCACACCTGGGTGGTCAATGGGCATGTTATTCAGATAAACCTAGACACCCATTTCTTCACCTTGTTGTTAGAACACCTGTCAGCCAGGTCAGGCCATAGTGACTACAGGGGTTGCAGAATTGCATGAGATCATTTATGCAAATCATCCATACTGCTCAGCATCCCTTAGGCATTTAAATAACTAGTTCTCAGCTTGTCAATTAAGTACTTCCTGGAAGGACTGGGTTTCTCCTGTTGAGAGCAATAGGTGGGCAGGATCTTGAGGTGCTCTCTAACTAACCACTGATGATCTTCATTCCTGGTTCCCTTTCCCCGTCCCACCAGCATCTGGTTCTTGATTGACACCCTGGCATAGATTTACTTCCTGGCAGCGAAAACTGTACAGAAGTGCCTGTGTTTGGGAATAGGATCCTACACTGCTTAGTTTGAGCCCCTGTAGAACTCTTCAAGGCAGGACACCATCTTGGTGAAGTTCACACCACCCAATAGGAGACATTATCTGCCAGGGGGAGATTACTGGTCCTTTTCCATTCTTCATTGGTTGCACATCCACTTGTTGAGGAAGCATTTCATGAAGGGCATGGGCCACGGCATACACAGCATTGTATATATTGTAACTCCCATCACTCATTGCAATGTCAAAGTGGTGCCACGGTAACCATGCAAAGGAGCCTTTGGAAGAACAGTTCTTCAGTGTTTTACAGTCAGAATTTGAGACTGAGCAGTTGAAATGCATCCACCACAACCTAGCGAGGTGTGTGTCTTCTGGGTATTTGGATGGATTAGCTGTCTGGATAAAATGTTTAAAACCAGAAATCTCCCCATGATAGTGTGAAAAAAGGAGAGCACCATGGAATGGGTCAAGGATGAAATGTCTTTTACTGTTGGTAACCTCCCACTCAGAGGTGGTGACCCAAATTTTTCGGGTCATTATATTGTCCCATGTTTTAAAACTCACAGCCAGAACAGACTCTGTGTCACCAAAAATAATAACAACACTTGCTGATGATTTCATGATCTGGCTGTTTTGTATATGAGCTCTTTTGAGATACAAAATTACAGTGACTGGTATCATATTAACAAAGGCTGCACAGACTCCATTCCTGTCCATTTCTTTTCTCATATCTGAGAGAAATCGAATGCCTTTTTCACCTTCTGAGATGACCAGTCCCACCCAGTTCCAGCTGAAGTAAACCATCAAGGACACCATGCCAAGTGCCAGAGATGTATCCATGAGAGCCATCTGATAGAGAGAAGGAAACTGGCCATTGTCACTGAGAATGGGTTCAAAAGCCCCAAAGGTGAGCTGAAGGGGAAGAACATGGAAATCACATGAAGAGGATTTGCATAAAGCACCACCTCAGAACTGAAAGGTGTTGTCCATCATTTTTAAGTTGTAGAAGTGAAGATTTTCTTGTCCTCATTTTCTAAACGACTCCTAATTCCTCTATGCATCCTATAAAAGAGCTGCTTAGTCTCAGTGTTCAGAGAAACCCCCAATTCTCCCTGTGTATTCCAAACCACATATATATCAACACCCCTGCAGTATTGGAGCACATAACCTTAGAAAATATACACTTAGATACAAGCATAAACTCTGTCTTCTCTTTTCACTCTCTTTCTCCCCTGAAAATGGCACCTATAAATAATGGTTTCATTCCTCCCCATCCTTCCACTCTCACCTGTGGAAATTTATAGAGCTACAGCAATGTTCCAATTTGGGCAGATGTCCATGCTTGTCCTGTAATTACTGCTACAGACTTGCTCTCCTTTCTTCAGGTGTAATTAGGGATGAACTTGACCATCCCAGTAAGCCACGTTAAAGAACTCTCCAATGTCCTCCAATCAGTATGCACAGCATTATGGAACTCATATCCCAGAGATATGTTGGGCAAAAGATATTGGTTCCTGTTGATCTCTTCAATGGCAAAAACCAATGACAGGGCACACTGGTAGCTTCTGGGCCGTAAGCTGCATAGAAGGCATAGAGATCTTTAGGGATAAGATTCCCACTGCAATTTTCTTCAAATCAATGTAATGATTTGTATGTACTGAACGCTTGTCTTTTCCCCCAAACCCAGTTCATATGTTGAAATCCTCCCCCCTCATGGGATGGTGTTAGAACATGAGATCTTGGTGAATAATTGGGATTAAATAACTTCATGAGGATGTGTCTCTTATCAGTGTTCCTGGAAAGTCCAGAGAGAGCTTGCTGTATGGGGACACACTGAGATGATCCTTGCCCATTTATGAGCCAGGAAGCAGACTTTGATGTGACAGCCAGCCAGTTTTTGCCTTGACCTTGGAATTCTCATCCTTCCCAAATGTGAAAAATGGATGATTGTTTTTGAGTCACCTAGTTAATGGTATGTTGTCTTACAGAAGCCTGCACTAAGATGGTGTAACTAGTAAGGGTGAAGGCACACACAAGTGTGATGATGGAAACAGTGGACCCTTACCAGATGTTTGATGTCCTCACCAAAGTGGGATCACAGGACTTTTGTTCCTCTCACCCTTCCTGCTCACCCCTCTTATCTTCTTGTCCTCCTTCCTCCTCTTCTACTTTTCTATGCTTCAGTATGCCAGAGAAAAATGTGAATTTCTTTGTGCTAGCTTGATGCTTCTTCCATTATAAGTGGGCCATTGTATTTATATTTATGAATTTTGTCTTTATTAAGTTTGTTGACATTATTTTAGCCCTCCAACCTTAGATTTCTGATTTGGTTTGGAATTTACCTGGTGTATCTTTGTACATTATGCTTCTGTCTTGACTTTGAAATATTCCATATATTTTTTATTTCACATATCCCATTTAAAACAAATTCACCAAATTTGTGATTTTCTTATCCAATTTGGCAATCTGTATTTCACTGAAGAATTTATTCCATTTGTTATTAGAAATGTCAGTGTTTATTCACATCATTTGTATTTTCTTTTGTATTTTCCTCTAATATTTTTCCATGGTTTCATTCTTTGTTCTTTACCATGTGCACATCAGATCACACTATCTGATGTAGATATATTATCTCTCCTCTGTGCAATTGAGAGAATCTTTTATATAAGGTGTCTCTGCCTGATTTGTTTCTTTCCAGTATTTTGTTTCTGTATTTCTTCTTTCTCATTCTCTTCTCCACATCTGCGTTCTCTTTCATGTTTTCTCATTTCTTGTTATTCTCTTTTGATTTATGTTTTCTTCAAAATGTAACTTCAGTTCTTTATAATCACTTATTTATTACCTATCTTTGAAGTTTTACTATCTAAAAGCACTGTAGGGTTAGTTTTCAAATACGTCTTTTTTGGTAGTTTCCAATTTCATCTTTCTTTTGCAATTCTATCATTTATTCTCTCACTTCATGCAAATTCATGAGTGCAGTTAAAATTACATTTTTTGAAAACTTTCTGCTTTGTGTGGAAATCCTTTGTAGACCTCCATACTACCAAGAGACCTTGTGATTCTTTCCACTCATACACATGTTTTCATTGAGATGGAAAGACATGAATTTTCAAATCAAATGCATGACCTTACATTTGCATTAAAGGAAATAAAGAGAAAAGAGTGCCTCCAAACTGAGGTGCATATCACATATATGTGGATTGTTGAAAAGCAGAAGCAGGTGTAAGCAGAGGGGCCTGGCCTCCACCCCATAGGCAGGCTAATCCCCTGGGCCAACCCAGCCCTACTGAGTGGGAAAGCCTGTGAGTGGATTCCAGCAATCTTGATGTTTCAATAAGTCTTCCAGGAGATTTTGATCCAGGGTAATATTAGGGAACCTCTGCTTTAGTAAAAAGTCATCAAACCAAAAAAAAAAAACAAACAAACAAACAAAAAAAACCCAAATCACAGCAGAGCAGCGTGAAGCAATTGCCTAGGAAATCCATCAACTCTGGTCTTCAAAAATGCACATAAAAAAGCACATCATCTCTGGCAATTAGAGAAGTGCAAATTAAAACTACTCTTAAACTTCATCTCACTCCAGTGAGAATGGCAATTATTAAGAATACAAGTAATAATAAGTGTTAGAGAGGATTTTGGGAAAAATGTACACTCATGCATATCAGTTGGGACTGCAAATTGGTGCAACCACTACTGAAAGCAGTATGGAGATTCCTCAGAAAACTTGGAATGGAACCAACCACCAGTTGACCCAACTATCCCACTCCTCAGTTTATACCCAAAGGACTTAAAACCAGCATACTACAGGGCCACAACCACATCAATGTTTATAGCAGCTCAATTCACAATAGCTAAACTGTGGAACCATTCCAGTAGCCCTTCAACAGATAAATGGACAAATAAAACATGGTAATGTGCACAATGGAATATTATTCAGCTTTAAGAAGAAAGAAATTATGGAATCTGCAGGTAAATGGGTGGAGCTTGGGAATATATTGCTAAGTGAAATAAACCAAACCCAAAAAACCAATGGCCGAATGTTTTCACTGATAAATGAATGCTAATCCATAATGGTGGCAGGTAGGGAAGAGTGAAGGATCTTTGGATTGTGCAAAGGTTAGTGAGGGAAGAGGGAGGGGACATGAGAAGGATGGTGGAATGAGACACACATTATTACACTATACACATGCATGATTATGCTACCAGTGTGAGTCTGCACCATGTACAGCCAGAGGAATGAGAAGTTGTACTCCATGCGTGAATAGTGCATCAAGATGAATGCTAATGTCATGTATGACTAAGTAGAACAAATTTTTAAAACTAAAATTAAAAAACAAATTTAATGGGGAATCAGGCGTTTGAAACCCATCAAGATCAGCACATTCAAATTACAATGGATCTGTAGAGAAAAGAATCATTGCAGAATCTGTGAGGCAAGACTTCTGATTCGGGGTTCTGCAGAATTTCACATTAGTAATTCTCCAAAACTGAATACAAATGAGTACATATTTTCCACTATATAAAGTTAAATAGGTTCAATTATTTGAAATACAACAAAAAACTGAAAAAACAAAGCTAAGTACAAAAGTTAAAATTCAGAATCTAAGAGATAAAAGTATACCCATCACTCATAATACATTTCAATTATATATATTTCTTTTTTATCTTTATTGGTGCATTATACTGATATGTAATCATGGGATATAACATGACAGCTATTCATATATGCAAATAACATAATTCCACTGATCTCATTGCCTAAGGTCTTTACTTTTCCTCCCCTCCCCTCTCTACCTGATTCACTTGTTCTACTCTACTTCTCATTATTGTTATTGTTATTACTACTATTCATTAGCACCTGATAATTACATGCCTAACATTCCTCCCATTCTCTCAATCCCCTTAATCTACTCTTTTGATCTATCTCCTATTTTCATGAGATCTTTTCAAAATTCCTTTATTTCTCCTCCTAGCATCCCCATATGAAAGAAATCATTCTACACTTGACTTTCTCACAGTGGCTTATTTCACCTAGCATGATATTCTCCAGTCCTTCCATTGACTAGAAAATGACATTCATTTACTGGCTGAATAAAACTCCATGGTGAATATATACCATATTCTTTTTATCCATTAGTTTGTTGATAGGTGCTTAGGCTGCCGAACTTGGCTATTGTAAATTGTGGTGCTTTAAACATTGGTATGCATGTATCACTGTAGGGTGCTGATTTTATCTTTTGGATAAATACCAAGGAGTAGGATAGCTGAGTCATAAGCTGTATTCAAAAGTGGTCTATTTGTGAAATCTCCATGCTGCTTTCCACAGTGGTATTACTAATTTGGTTTGGAATTATATAATCCATCTTTTGAAAGAAATCATCACCCATCAAAATTGCTATGTTCAGCAAAGCAGAATTTCATTCAGAATCAAAGAGAAGTACAAATGTTCCAAGATAAGAACAAACAAAAGGAATTCATAACCAGTGATCCAGCACCATAGAAAATACTTGCTAAAAATCTATACACTGAATTCAAAAAGAAAATCCAGCACTCTATAATAGATGACACTCAATAGAAGAACAGTTAAGCATATGAAAATTATGACCAATATGAACATATAATACAAATAAAAATTGCAGGAAGTAATAAACATCTCCTCATAAAAATTGAATGTCATAAAAGATGTAATCTGGAAGGAAGAATTGAAAAACAAGACCCATCTCTATGCTGTTTTCAAGAGATTGGGCAAACAGATTCACAGGATCAAAACAAAAGGATGAGAAAAGTTATTCCATGCCAATGGAGTCCAACTAAGAGCAGGAGTAGCTTTTCCCATACTTAACAAAGTAGATTTCAAGTAAAAATTAATCAGAGGAGACAAGGAAGGTCACTACATACTGGTAAAGGGAAAAATCCAAAAATAAGATATAAGGATTGAAGCTAGGTGTGGTGGCACACACCTGTAATCCCAGCACTTGGGAGGATGAGGTAGGAGGATCATGAGTTCAAAGCCAGACTCAGCAACTTAGCAAGGCCCTAAGCAACTCAGTGAGACCCTGTCTCTAAATAAAATACAAAATAGGGCTGGGTATGTGACTAAGTGGTGGAGTGCCCCTGGGTTCAATCTCCAGTACAAAAAAAAATCTAAGAATTGGAAATATTTATGCCTCAAATGCCAATGCACCTGTTTACATAAACAAGAGCTTCTTGACACCAGACCTTGCATAAACCCCTATATAATCATAATGGGTTATTTCCACACACACCCATCTCACCAGCACACAGGTCATCCAGACATAAAATCAATGAAGTACCTTCTGTCCTAACTACTACTATAAATCAAATGGATGTAACAGAATTCTATAGACTGTTTTATCATACAACAGCTGAATTCACAAAAAATGTATGTTGCAGAAAAGCTAGCCTTTTTAAGAAGTAGTTCTTGGAAAACTGAAAATCTATATGTAGAAGATTGAAACTAGATACCTATCTTTCACCCTGCACAAAAATCCACTCAAAGTGGATCAAAGACCCAGAAGTTAGAACAGAAACTCTGCAGCTGGCTGAAGAACATATATGTTAAACCCTGCAACATATTGTCACAGGTACAGAGTTCCTTAACAAGAATCCAAAAGTGCATGAAATAAAACCAAGAATCAATAAGTGGGATGACATCAGATTTAAAAACTTCCTCAGGCTGGGCATATAGCCCAGTTGGTAAAGTGCTTACCTTGAAAGCATAAGGCCCTGGGTTCAATCCCAAGCACCATGCACAATGAAAGCTTCTGCACAACAAAGGAAACAATGGCATGAATAGAGAACCTATAGAAAGGGAAAAGATCTGTGCCACATACTCCTCATATTGACAATTAATATCCATAATATTTAAGGAAATAAAGAATCTTATCATACACAAAAATAAGAACCTACTTACTAAATTGGCAAAAGAACTAAACAGACACTTCTCAAAAAAAGAAATAAAAATGGCCATCAAATATATGAAAAATGCTCAACATCTGTAGCAATAAGGAAAATTCCAATCAATATTACACTGAGATTTCATCTCACCCTGGTCAGAAAGGCAGCTATCAAGAATTCAAAAACCAGCAACTGCTGATGAGGATCTGGGGAAAAGGTTCACTCATACATTGTTGGTGAGGCTGAAAATTTTTATAACCCTTCTGAAAAGCAGTATGGAGATTTCTTCAAAAGACTAGGATTGGAACCACCATACAACCCATTAATGTTACTCCTTAGGGTTTATCCAAAATTTCTAAAATCAGCATACTGTAGCATAGTGGTACAGGCATATCAATGTTAGTCCAATCTACGAAATCCTTGTTATGGAACCAAACCAGATGCCCTTCAACAGAAGAATGCATAAAGAAAATGTTGTGCATATACAGAATATAGTTTTACTCAGCCATAAAGAAGAATGAAATTATGACATTTGGAGGTAAATGGATGAAAGTGGAGAGCATCAGGCTAAATGAAATAAGCCAGACCGAGGAAGTCAAGGGTCAAATGTTTTCTCTCATATGCAAAAGCCAAAACAAAATAAGGAAAATAGAAGAGAGAACTGTGGAGTAGAAGGAAATTGAGGGGGCGAAAGAAGGAATGTGAAAAAGAAGAAAGTGGAATGAATTTTACCAAACTACCCTGTGTACATATATGAATATACCACAGTGAATTCCACCTTAACATAGATCCACAATGGACTAATTAAAGCAAAACTATAAATAAATAGCAAAAAGATCAGTAGAGGAGAAGGAACAGTGGGATAGAGGAATGGAAGGAATGGGGAAATACTGGGGACTGAATTGGAGCAAATGATATTCCATGTTTGTAAAATCATGTCAAAATGAACCCTCAAATTATGTATAACTAAAATGCCCTAATAAAAAATTAATTAAAACAAAAAACTCTTTTTGTTTTTGTGTTCTGAAAACTGCCAGCTAGTGTGGCCAGGAGCTGAAGCTGGTTGAAAGAGCTTTCAGTTTCCTTTCTCACCAGTACAAGCTGGGTGAAATGGGAAATACTGTCAATCAGACTTTCATCTGGACACTCTAGATCAATGCATTCCCTCTGTGGAGCTTTTAGAGTTCTGCATGGGGAGTTCCACCAACTGGTGTTTAGCACTATTGGGATATTACAATTTTGTTGGATGGTACCTGGACAGATTAGATCAACACACCCCTAGGCTGAGCAGATGCCAATCATTTCTGGGCTTCTGGATCTCAGAGGCCTGAGAATTCTACTCATAGTGGATAACAACCAGCCCTCCACAGACCTCACATGCTCTACTGTGCAGGAATATATCCTTCTCAAGTTCAGATCTCAAGTGTAATCAAGCCCAACTGCACAGTTTCCAGATACTTCTAGGCCAGTCACCTGAGCTCCAGACTCAAACACAAAGTGATATGTACTTCCCTCTGTATCTCTAACCTGAATCTCCCTGGGTAACTCTTCTCTGTCCCTGGTTCAATACCTTCACACAGAAGGTACCTGCCAGGAAGTGTGGCAATATCTGGTATGTTCTCTCAGGCTCCTACAGCTACGAGCTGCAGTGTGGCTTACTCCACCAATCTCCCACCTCCATTCTCCACTTGCTGTTGGAGAAACATGGATCATGCTACAAACACGAGCTTCTGTGAAGGCTCTGTTTAGGTGCATTCAGAGTACTTTCTGCTCTGCTAGGTTTCACATGCCAAATGTGTCTGCTGTGCTTCCCTTTCTGCTTCTGTTTCCTCTCTGTGTGGTGACCTGGTCCAATGCCACCACCAGCTTGGTTTCAGTGTGCTCTTCCCTGTCTTCTGTTCAAAGCATCTGAAGTTCTGCTCTGTGAGTCTCTGACTCTGTCATAGTGTACCGCAGTGAATTTCCTCTGCTCTCCACCTATTAGGAGATAGCACTCCTCCTTGAGCCCTGAGCCAAACAGCAACTGAAGAGCACATACTTCCTGTAATCTGCCATCTTTGATTTCCCTCTATTTCAATTACTTAAATTTCTAATTCAATATTAACTGTTTCTATATCATTCACAGGAGAAATGGAAAATTAAAGCAGAGTGAAAGAAACAAAAGAATGGCAGCTTTCAATGCTCTTACATAGCAGTGCTCCACCTCATGCTGCAAATACAGCCCTTGAAGTTCTGTCTCTGAGGAGAATTTTAAAATGGACCTGCTTTCTTTTCCTCTCCTCCCTCTCCTCCTCCCTAAACTGAGGGAGGGGAACAGGAATGCCTTTTTCCCATCCTAGGCTGAGTTTCCCATCCTGGAGCACATGCCCACCAAAAGGACCAAGTAATTCAGCCTTCAGAAATGGCAGGATCTAAGGAATGGCTGTCTCACACCCCTGACCCCAGGGAATGCCCAGAATGAATCTCTTCTTTGAAAACCCTCTGTTCACCCTGATGGGCAGAATCACATCCTCAGGGACAGGAACCCCCTTGCTTCTCCTTTGCTAGCAAAGCAATAAACCTTCATTTTCAATTTTCTCAAATCTCTGTCCTCATTTTTGAATTGGCACTGGGGACAAGGACCAAGCTTTTGGTAACTACTAATGGAGACAATTACTCACAATATAGCCACAACTGAAAATAAGTAGTAAATATTTATGTGAAGGCTCATACACATATATCTCAAGGTGAAAAGTACTAAGGAAAACAAAATTACCAGAATTTGAAAATGATAAGCACACTAACATAGTTTTATAAGTAAAACAAAACATTAGGAAATATTAATTTAAATGGACATAACCATAGCCATGGTAAGATCAATCATCACAGACCCTCAGGTTTTGACTAAAAATGCCAATATAGGAGTCATGAATATTGTTAATCTTAATTTATTATATATACACTAGAAATATATAATAAATTATAAATTAAGCACCCCCCAAACAAATCAGTGTCTATTTATGGGTCTCAAGTTTTATGCCTGTGTCAGTCAGTACTGCACAAAATATTTGAGATAATCAATGTGAAAAGAAAAAAATGTTCACATTGGTTCACAGTTTGGGATATTTTACCCCTGGTTGGTGGCTCCACTACTTGTGTGCCCACTGCAGCACATGCTGTCACATCTGGAGGGTTTGATGGAGCAAAGCACCCACCTCATGGCTCAGCAGACTACTCCAGCACCAGGAGAGAGAGATCTTGCATCAGCACAGAATTTCAGCATGCAGGCACATTTGTAATCCAGTGTGCTAAACCACACACCAAGGAAACTTCTAATTAAGTGCTGAAACATTTTTTAGCAGGTCAATATACAAACTGAAATTCATTTTGATGAAATGATTTTGAAAGGAAATGAAACCAATGGTTAAAAAGCTACAGTAAGGAGTGGAGACAGAGAAGGAGGGGAGGTCTGAGGGAGTGAGAATGGTGGAGCAGAGAGGGAATCTCAGCTTTAAATTTCTTGAACAGAAAATAAAAAGAACACAAGCAAGTGAATTCAACATGAGTGAAAGAGAAGTCAATACATTTGAAATAGTTGACAATAATGGAGTGATGATGAAAGCAAAATGAGGGGGGAAGGAGGTCCCAGAGGTCCAAGAGAAAACTAATCAGCAGATCTGGCCCTTGGAAAGGTCCACAGACAGATATGAATGTGACAAGTCAAATGAGGAAAATATTGTAAGAAAAACATCAACAACATTTTATTGGAGGGAGAGATCATTAGGGAAGCCACAGATTGTTTGAAATCCACTCCATTGAGTTCAGAAAACAGGATTATTTCCCCCAAAATGAAACTATAGTAACCTGAACATAGTGAAGTATGAACTGGAGAACATTACACAAGTAGTGCGACATGGTGTCCACAGATGCTTTATGAAATACATGTCCCAATGCACATCAGGCCTGAATGCATTCACAGGTAAGTTATATCTGCCACTCAGGAACAGATGTTCACTCTACCAGGAAACTCTTAAATAAAAAAAGAGAATAGAGAAAGAAGACACATGTCTGTATTTTAAAAACTCACCTGCACTTGTTACAAATACCCAACAGAAAATATGAGCAAAGAATCAGTTCAAATGGAATATTATATAATCGCTTTAAAGACTTACATTTAATGTCTCTATATTTCTGCAAGGCAAAAACCAAGAACAAACCCCGAACAACAATAAAACACTACATTCATCAAAACATACTATAAAACTAAACATCCATTTCTGAGTAAACATATTAGTTTTGTCAGAAGATATTTCCTTCACAGTGTTTTTTAAAAATAACGAAGACAATAACCTTGTCCTAGTTCATCCAAGTGGCAAGGTAGCTGGGATGAGAGATAAGTTAATTAATTCATGTAATCACTCCATGATGAAATCACATGTAAAAATGCTACATCACACCACATAAATGTACATGATATTATTTTCCAATTAAAAATGAAGGTAAAAATGAAGATAAATCAAATCTTAACCTCTTTTAAATAAAGCCTCCTAGCAGGTGTGCTGTGGTGAGTCACAAATACAGGAAGGCCATGGCAGAGGCAGATCACCCCTGCAGGATGCTCTGCAAAGCAAGCTCCCCACCCTGGGCAGATCTGAAACTGTGAACTACAAGCTTCACATTGCGGGTTCAGCAAAGGCTGCTCTTGCTGTGGTGGGATGAGATGGTTAAACACCCTGTCCAACACATTTCCATAAAATCAGACTGCGGTTTCTGTAAGCACCAGAATTGTCCAGTTCTTGACTGGGATTCCTAAGCTATTTGCTAGGCAGTAAAATAGGACACCAAAGAAGACTGGAAGAAAGGAGTGGGCAGCAGCATTTATTCACCTGGAAAATGCCTGCTGAAGAGTCAATATAACCAATAAACCAATGTAGTTTCCAAACAAGTGCATGATAAACAGCAATTGTCAATGACTTTTCAAAATAACAGCAATAATGTAAAGTGTCACAGAGTGACAAACAGCAGTTGCCTTGGGGGAAAATATAAAATTCTACTAAAGAACATAAAAACACATTACTAGCAATGTCACATAGATATCAACATTCCCCCAAGTCCTACCAAATTTAAAGCAAATCCAAGGTTGCAAGAATTTTTTTAACAGTGATGGCAAAATTAATTGAGAGATATTCCAGTAATATGGAAAAGTTCAGAAAATGAGTAAAATTAATTCAGAATAATAAGGGAAGAGAATGTTTTTCAGAAAATTAATATTCATTGCTAAGTAATTAGAGTATTTTAAAGATGATGGCAATGTACCAAAAGATACAGATACATGACCAGAATAAAAAAGAAAATGGAGGAGTGACCTGGGTACACGTGTGTTTTGCACATAACAATGATTCTATTAAAATCAGTAGAGAAATAATAAAATACCTCCTTGATGGTGAAAATAAGTGATTATGGAATATAAAGTTCCAAGTTCATTGACTCATCTA
>JAJEJO010003325.1:0-20491 GCA_020662805.1 Glaucomys volans | reverse complement strand
GGAACGTGCTCAGCACAGCTCCCACTCCCCCTTTTTATTTAATGTTCACGGATCTCCACAATTTTGACCAAAGCTTTATAGAATCAGATAAGGTACCAATATTCCTTAAAACTTTTATAATTTCATTTGTTATATCTGTGATTGTAACCTTTTAAGTGAGCATTTCAGTCACATTTCTCACACTCCCAATTTAATCCATTACTGCAATTATTTCCAAAAATTGTTATTACTATTATTTTGCAATACTGGGGTTTGAACTGAAGGGAATCCTGTCACTGAGCTACATTCCCAGACCTTTTCACCTTTTGAACTAAGGTCTTGCTAAGGAGCCCAGACTGGCCTGGAGCCTGTGATCCTTCTGCCTCCATTTCTGGAGTCACTGGGAATAGTCATGCACCAACACACCCAGATTATTTCCAAACTTTTTAACATCCCCTATTTTTTCTACCTATTGACTCTTGTAACTAATGCTTCAGTGGACCTTGGTTCCAAGCCATTATCTGTTTGAGAACCGGTTTTCAATTCCTTAGTTTATACACCTAGGAATAGAACTGCTGGGTGATAGGCTAATTCTGTGGTGGGCATTTTGAGTGACATGGACCCTGCTCTGGGTAGCAGCCGCACTATTTTCGATTCCCTCCAGGCATGATGGACAGGGGGATATTCCAGTCAATCTACATCTGCACCCATGTTCATTTTCTGTATACATACGTCCTAGAAGGCAAGGACAAGTACCTTGCTGTGGTCCTGGTCTGCATTTCCCTAATGACTAGTGATGTCAGGAATCTCCCTTTGCTCATCATCATTTGTTCATCTTCTGTGTTGAAACATTCAGTTAAGGCCTTCACCCATGTGCCCACTTGGGAATTGGGTGATCTTTCTCTTCCTGTGTTGAGGGAATTCTTTACCTGTATTGCACATTGAAACCTTATCAGATACATGGCTTTCAAATAGTTTGTCCCATGCTTTAGAATTCCTTACTTTCCTGCTTTAATGTGCCAAAATTACAAGTTTTACAAAGCTCTATTCATGGCTTTTTCTTTTGTTATATATTATTTTGGAGTCACATTTAATGACACATTGCTAAATCAAATGCCTCAAATACCTAAAGTTTATTACAAAAATTTTAAAATTTTTACTTGCTGATTCATTTTGACTTAATTATTGCATTTACTGATTGAGGTAAATCAATCAGGTTGCTGATTCATTTTGACTTAATTATTGCATTTACTGTGCAGCAAGAGTCCAGCTTTGCTCTACTGTGTGTGAGAATCCAGTTGTCCCAGCATCAGGTCTGAAAGGATGACTCTTTCTTCTTTGATGGATTTGGCATCTGCGTTGAAAATCAACTGACTGTAAATTGTGCTTTTATTTCTATTCTGTTGGTGTGTAGGCCTCTCCTTATGTCATTGCCAATGCAACACTACTCTTTCATTGTTTGTTTTTAAGAAATTTCAGATAAAAAAAAAACAGTTATTATTCAGAACTTCTGTCAGTCTGGAATTCAGAAGTGGCTTTGCTGGAAGTTTCCAGGCCAGGATTTCTCCTGCATTTACAGTCAGGATGCTGACTGGTGCTGCACCCTCGGAGGACTTGACTGACTAGAAGATGGGCCTCCACCAGGGCTTATTTAGCAGGCTTGGGGAGGAAGCATTGCTCCTCACCACAGGTGAGCAGAAGGGGTCAGGCTTTCGTCCCCTGGTCCTTTCCACGTGCCTACTCAAGTGTCCTCATGATGATGAACAGAGAGAGCAAGACAGGTGGCCAAGGTCTCCTTCCCCTAGACTAGGAAGCCAGGCTCTGCTTCCACACTGCCCTGTGGTCACAGTACACTTGTTTCTTCTGGAAGACTATACGAGGATGGACATACTGCCTGTGAGGCTGCCACACAGATCATGGTTAAGTCAACTTGCTTTAATAAATCGTGATTTAATATTGTAAGTTAATTCTTAAAAATCACCTGATTGCTGGGAAAACTGTAAATCCATATGCAGCAAAATGAAAGTACACCCCTATCTCTCACCCTATACAAATCTCAACTCAAAGTGGATCAGGGACCTAGGAATTAGACCAGAGACCTAATAGAGGAAAATGTAGGCCCAGCTCTCCATCCTGTCATCTTAGGAGACTAATTCCTCAACAAGACTCCTAAAGCACAAGAAGTAAAATCAAGAATCTGTAAATGGGCTGGTATCAAACTAAAAATCTTCATCACAGCAAATGAAATAATCAAGAATGTGAAGAGAGAGCCTACAGAATTGAAAAAAATATTTGTCACCTACACATCAGATAGAGCACTAATCTCCAGAATATGTAAAAAAACTCAAAAAAATGTAACACCAAAAAATCAAATAACCCATTCTTAAATGGGCAAAGAAATTGAATAGGCACATCACAAAAATGCAAATGGTTAGCAAATATATGAACAAATGTTCAACATCTCTAGCAATTAGAGAAATGCATATTAAAGCAACACTGAGATTCCATCTCATGCTAGTCAGCATGTCAGTTATCTAGACTACAAGTAAAAATAAATGTTGGCCAGGATGATTGGGATAAAGCTACACTCACACATTACTATTGGGATTGCAAATTGATTCAACTACTTATGAAAGCAATATGGAGATTCCTAAAAAAAATTGGAATGGAACCACCATTTGATTCAGTTACCCCACTCCTTGTATATACACAAAGACCTTTAAATCGGGATACTACAGTAATGCACCTACATCAATGTTTATAGTAACTCAATTCACAATGTCTAAGCTATGGAACAAACCTGGATGCACTTCAACAGATGAATGGATGAAGAAAATGTGGTATATATACACAATGGAATATTACTCAGAATGAAATGATAGCATTCTCAACTAAATGGGTGGAACTGGAGAACATCATGCTCTGTGAAATAAGCCAAAGCCCCAAAACCAAAGGCCAAACGTTCTCTCTGATATGTGGATACTAACCCACAATGGTGGGAGGAATAGAAGTTGAATGAATTAGACAAAAGGGAATGTAGGGAAGGGTGGGAGATGGTTGTAGGCCAGACAGTAGAATGAGTCAGAAATACATTTCATATTCATGTATGAATACACTGATAGTGTAATTAAACATCTGGTACAACCTCAAGAATGGGAACTATATTCCACATAAGCACAAAATGTCAAAATACATTCTACTCTCATGTGTATCTCAAAAGCAAAAATAAAGAATAATTTTAAAATTTCAATAATTGTAAAATCACCTTATTTCCAACTTGACTTTGGAAACACTTGCCACCTTCCCACCCCACACGCAGTCCCCCAATCTCCAGAGTGTTTCTTGTTTTCTTCTAACTTGACTCAGGCTTTACGTCTTCTGATGCCCTCTCTTTCTTATCTGTGGGCACTTTGCCCATACGCCAGGCTTTGGCAGTGGGGAAAGATCTGACTGTGTCCTACCATTTGTAGTCTGTGACATTCCGGCATGAGCACGGATTTTAGATTAAGCCCAGTAATCTTTTAGGTTGTCATTAGTATAAACCATTGGAAAGCCTCCTCAAGATTCTGTTTCTGTTTCATTCTTTTCATTTTTTTCCCAAGATTTTTCCCTGTGAGTATAATGAGAATAAATGGAGAACTGAATATATAAGGTAAGGCACTTTTTGTCTGAGATTGCACAATTGTTGTAAAATTCTTAATGTTGATGAATTAATGAAATCCATTCTCTTTTAGAGGGAGAAGAAAGAGATTGAGGACCAAAACTAGGAGAGAGAGAGAGACAGACTAAATGAGGAATTAAGAGTTTAGTAAAATATGATATGTTACATTATAATCATTTGTTTCTGAAGATGATTTTCTATTTTGGGAACCAAATTCGTAACTATGAACATTGACATAAGCCTGTGTGTCAGCTTCACATTTCAAATTTTAAGAAAATAAAATACTTAAGCAACTCCTCTTCTGAAGTTCACGTTGGAAGCAATTATTTCATGGTAGACTTCATTAACTGTCTATGAACACTCTAAAACACTTGTGATTTGTATATGGCACATTGGCTCCACCTCTAAACACTTCAAGAAAAAGTGACCTTTATCTAAATAGTACATGACAGCACCATCTCAGTGCAAGCTTGCTTGTTTGCTCTTTAATAAAATGTCATTTTTTCTATCTCATAGAATCATGGAATCAAGGTATCAACTCTGAATTACAGTCGGGTTCCTTGTGTTACCAATAAGCCAATACAGCAGGACACATGCCTTCTCAGGTTTAAACTGTCAGACTGTCAGAAAATGGCCACATATTATCTCATAGTATACTGTACATATTGCATGGCCTATTTGTGTGTGTGTGTGTGTGTGTGTGTGTGTACACAATACCTGTAAAAATGAACAGTTTCCAAATGCTAAGGATATCTATGTTTTGAAGCAATATTTTCTCAGGTAGTATGAAGTATGGTGTCTCAGAGAACCTGGAAAGTGTGGGAAATATTTCAAATGAGTTTTGAGGATAAGTAGAAGTTTGCAGGTGACCAGAATGCTAGGTAGAAATAATGGGCTCTGCTTAAATTGTTATGTGCATGTAAGAGGGTTTCACAATGAATGCACAGTGACTATGTGCCAACAGGAAGGAAAGAGGACATGACAGTTGATGATGTGGCTGAGAAAGAGTGCAGGGTTCTAAGGGTAGAGCCCAGAGTCCTGGGGCCCAGTGGGAAGAGGAAACATGGCTGTGCCTTGGGCACTTGAGCTTCCCAGGGTTCTGGGTGTCCAAGTCCCCCTTGTGTCTCTGAGCAGGAGAAGCCTGCTTAGAACAGGCAATCTGTGAGCTCATCCCTGCTCTCTGAGGTCATAGGTGTGGCCCCTGGCCTTTCTGACCCCAAAGCATCCCTGTCACCATTGTCCTCAAAGCCCCTTTCACATCTTTGTTTCTCAGGGTGTAGATAATGGGGTTTAAGAGTGGAGTGACTATGGTGTAGAAAAGAGAGACAAACTTCCCCTGGTTCTTGGAGCCACTTCTGGCAGGTTGAAGGTACATGAATATGATGGTCCCATAGAAGATGATGACAACCACCAGGTGAGACGAGCAGGTGCCAAAGGCCTTTCTGCGCCCTGTGGCTGACTTGATTCTGAGAACAGCTCGAGTTATAAAGCCATAGGAGACGAGGATGAGGGACACGGGGACAACTAGAAAGATTACACTGGCCACAAAGAGTTCTGCCTCATTGAATGTGGTGTCCACACAGGCCAGTGTGAGCAGCACGGGCACCTCACAGAAAATGTGGTCCAGCTTGCGATGACCACAAAGGGGCAGTTGCACAGTGAGGGAGCACTGAATCAGGGAGGTTACCAGGCCACTGAGCCATGCTGTGCTGGCCAGGGACATGCAGAGCCTAGGGTGCATGATGGTTGTGTAATGCAGTGGCCTGCAGACAGCAGCATAGCGGTCATAAGCCATGACCGCCAGAAGAATACACTCAGATGAACCCAACCCCATGGCTACATAGAGCTGGGCAATACACCCCGCATAGCTCACGGTCTTGTCTCTCCTGTTCATGGTGACAAGCAGCTGAGGGGCCACACTGGTGGTGAAGCAGATGTCCACACAGGAGAGGTTGCTGAGGAAGAAGTACATTGGAGTGTGCAGTTTGGGGTCCAGGCAAGACACCAGTATGATGGCAGCATTCCCCAGAAGGTTCAAGATGTAAAAGTGCAAAATGACGACAAAGAGGAGCCTCTCCAGCCGGGGCTGATCTGAAAATCCCAGGAGAAGAAATCCCTTTTCCGAGCTGCTGTTGGTCTCCATTTCCCTGAAGTTTTTGTTCACAAAATGATTAATGTTCTGGAGAAAGAAGGCAATGAGCTCAGCCTTGGTGACCCAGGTTTTTTGCAGCCTGACTCTCTTCCTGACATAGCCCCTTGGACATGTCATAAAGACCTGTAGCCCTGTCCTCCACATTCACCCATCTGCAAGAGGTGCCTTCCCTCTTTTCCCTTGAATAAGATCTGACCAAAGCAACAACATAACTTTAATATTGTTTTATTTATGTTCACCTGTATATATTCAGTTTCTTTGCTTCTTTTTGTAATCTGCCATTTTTCATGATGTATTTGTATATGAAAATGATAAATTGATGAAGTAAAGAAAGTGACCCAGTGTCCTTTTTATACAAATGTTTTATTCTATAGGATATAAAACTTGAACAATATTCAAAAGCTCTTAGCAAGGTGATATTGTCAAACAGCAAATCAAATTTAGAGCCAGAATGTGTAAAATGAAAAGTGGGTAAATATTGCTGTGGATCTGTAACGTCCACGTATGACTATGTGAGAAAGAAAATCAAAATTAACAGGAAACACAGGTGAAGTGGAAGACTAAGAAAAATAATACATACACAGCCACACTTAGCCAATTTGCATGAAAAGCACAGTATTCATTACATGTGTTGTCCACATTGAAAATGCAGATTCTAGTGAGAAGATGCACAGTGTGGAGCTGGCAATGACCCTCACCCTACCTCCTGAGCTCCCACAAGAAAAATAGAAATATTTTGGTTGTGTGTGTCTGTGGTAGGGATGAAGATGATGACTGTGACCAACACTAGCATCTCACACTTCATTGAGTGCCTCACTGCAGTTCATAGGACTCGTAGATACAAGTAGGAAGGTGTGTGTGTGTGTGTGTGTGTGTGGATGGACTAGGTAGGGAGATGACAGATAATGATAATATATAGAGAGATCAACCCTTAATTTCATGGGATAGTACCTTATTTCTGAAACTAAATGAAGATTTTTCTGAAGTCAGAAACTATGGAATTGAAGTCTTTCTTTTTCATGACCACATGTAAACAAAATACTCCAAACTCCTGTGTGGTGTGGGAATCATATAAAAACAGACTTTATCTGAGATGGGAACATTTAGGGGAGAATGAAAAAAGTCCCTAAGGATATTTTGTCCATTCACTGCACATGTTGCTGACATAGGAGTTGAGCATGGAGAGCTATTAACATTCAACAGTGGATAAATGATGGATATTCAAAGTTGATAGATCAAGTAATGGAACATGAAGCATTTCTAAAGAGATGGTAGTAAAGAGTTGGATAGAAATATGAACCAAAGTTGAATGATAAGAACAGAGGAGCAGATATCCAAGATGGTAGAATAGAGGAGGTTGAGTTCTTGGCTGCTCTGTGGTGTGCAGCTAAGAGAGCAAACAGACAGCTTCTCCATAAGGTGGGTAAACAAGGAAAAGGGAGAGGGGACTTTACTGGAACCTGAAAGAGCAGACTGGGGGCACAGGAGGTTGGAAATAATAAAATAAGGAAGAAATCCCCAGTGACAGAGCCGCTACCCCAGCCTGGCCAGAAGCTCCAGTCAGAGGGGCCCCTCTGTGAGCATCCTAGAGGGATAAGGGCATTTAATGAATGTGCATTTGAGGAGGCCTGATGCGTGTCTGTGTACAGAGTTTTTAGAGACCAAGGACTTTGCCCATCAAACCTGAAGGACTCACTGCACTATATCTGAGTTTGGGGAAAGAAGCCACCATCTCTCCAGGCAGCATGTGGAGGACAAAAGAAGAAACGATTTTGCAGCTGTGGAGTTGGGACCAGCAACGAAGGGAGAATTCCTGGCAAACCCAATTTGACCCAAAATACAGGTCCAGTAAACACACGCTTCATGGCATAGAATGTGCTTAAGTGATCAGAAGGAGATCAAACATGGAGAGAGGTTTACACAGGGACAGCTGGTCCTGGAAGCCCTCCTGACTCTACCCCTCCCCCTCCCCCTCCAATCCAGCTGCTTGCAGGACCCCCTGGGAGAGATGCATCTGACTGGGAACTTGGAAGGGCCTGGGTAGGAGAGATTGTTTGGAGTCTGAACTCAAAATCAGGAAATATGGGGTCTGAAGGTGACATATGGGACTAAGAATTGACTCCTCCACCACATGAGAGGAACCCAGGGAGGCCCGGGGGGTAAAGTCCTCCAGCATTGACCAGGACCAGTACTGGGCACTGGCAGTGCACTGATTTAAAATCTCCAGAGCATTTGGCATTCAGGAAGGGCCTGGAGTCCACCAAAGCCTAAACCCTGCCTCCAGGAATTCTGCCTATGCGATCACCTCTCTCACTCCAGCAATCCAGAGGGTGGAGAATCACACTCCAGAAGACCCCAGAGAAATCTGCTGAGAAGAGAAATTGATAATCTTTTGAACTCCAGTGGAAGGAATTCTTTGTTTTTTTTTTCAAGATTTTTAAAATTCTTTTTCACTGTTCGATTTTGCTCTTAATGGTACATGGACATTTATATAGTTTCCTATTTATTTTCTTCTCATCTCTAGCATTTTTGAAGTCAATCATTTTACATAGATTAGTTTTTTTGTGAATTAAAATGTTCAATTATTATATGTTAGTTTTGTTTTGTATTCTTTCATTTTTAGTTTTTATTTAAATTTTTGCTTTATTTATATTTTTTCTCCTTCCTGTTTCCCTTGATTCTCTCTTTTCTCTGCTAACAGCCAATCTCTACTGCTCCATCTTTCTCTCCTCTTTAATATTTTACTTCTGTGTGGTCTCCTCCTCCCTCATAATCATCATATCCTACATCCCTTCTGTTCTCTCCCTGTCCACCCTTTGAAAATGTTAACCCTTTTGCAAACTTGCTGTTTTTATTGTAAGCATAACAGATTATAAGGTCCACGTCTTAATATCTAGGAGACACTTGCATAAGGGAGACACATAAACATTTGTTCTCATTGACCTTTCATGCATTTAATCTCCAGTCATAGAAACAAAAGCCAATAGAAAATTCTCTTGGCTAAGCTTGCTCATCTCACCTCAGAGACACTTGCTTCCTCCACCCAAAGGTCGCTCACTGCATCTTAGAGAGACTTCCTCCCCACTCTGAAACTTTTACAAGAGGGAGATTGTTAGCAGATTCTGCCAACTTAGCAAAAGACCTCCCTTTGTTCTTCTGGGGTTACTGCAAAGATCACAGGTATATTGTATGCTCAAAACAGCTGACCACCAAGCTCTGCATGGAGCAGTTCCAGGGAGCAACCGTATAAAATACCCTGAACTTAGATCTCCCTTGCCTTCTCTCGTTTTATGGGCGATGGCCTTTGTCAGGTCCTAACTGACAAATAAAACTTTCTGTGTGTGAATTTCCCTGCCTGGTTTATGAGTTGCTCGCCTGCGGTTCATTTTCCTTTCACAGATCATATCATTTCTGTTTATTGTGATAATTAACATGGTAAATGTAATCATAGGAACTATTTGGTTTAATGCTCTATATTGTTTGCATTGGTTGTTGTTATTATTTGTCTTCCCTAAACAGAAAGGAACTGCAAACACTCAGAGACACTCTAAGTCCACAGGCTAGAAACTCTTCTCCCTAAGATACACACTATGACCTGGGTAGGCACACAAACAACATGGGAAAGCAAGGGAACAAATCACCCCAAGCAAACCAAGTTACTCCAATAACAGAATGTATCCATAGCACAGTGGAAAAAATGTCAGAGCAGTTTAGAATGTACATAGTTCAACTGATCTGTGAAGTAAAGGATGATGTAAGAGACCAAATACAGGTAGCAAAAGATTACTTCCATAAAGAGATTCAGTTTTTGAAAAAAGCAAACACAAAACCTTGAAATGAAGGAAACAGTAAACCAAATTAAAAATTCAATTGAAAGTATCACCAACAAACCAGACCACTTGGAAAATAGAACCTCAGGCAATAAAGACAAAATATGTGATCTTGAAAATAGAGTTGACGATGAACAGAACTTCCAACAATTATGAGATAACATGAAAACATTTATGAATTACTGGGATAGATGAAGGTGTGGAGATACAAACCAAAGGAATGAACAGTCTTTTCAATGAAATAATATCAGAAAATTTCCCAAAGCTAAGGAATGGAGTGGAAAATCAAATACAAGAGGCTAACAGGGCCCCAAATGTGCAAAACTACAACACACCCAAATCAAGGCACCTTATAATGAAAATGCCTAGAATATAAAATAAGGACAAAAATTTAAGGCTGCAAGAGAAAAATATCAGATTTCACATAGGCTGAAACCAATTTGGATCTCAGCTGATTTCTCAACCCAGACCCTCAATGCTGGGAGGTCCTAGAATAACATATACCATGCTCTGAAAGAGAGTGGATGCCAACCAAGAATTCTAAATCCAACAAAATTAAGCTTCAGACTTGAAGATGAAATAAAAACTTTCCATGAAAACAAAAATTAGATTTCACAACCAGAAAGCCTGCACTTCAGAATATTCTAAAAAATATTCTATTATTCCATGAACATGAAATGAAAAAAAACAGTGAAGACCAGTGAAGGAAGGAGCTACACTAAAGGAAAGTCAATTGAAAAAGAAACTAGTTCAAATTAAAAACTAGAAGTAAACCACCTCTATCCTCTAACATAGATCAAGTGATGTGAGCTATGCAATTGTAAATATACAATTGTAATATTACCTTAATACATCTTTTACCATCTGTCATGTTTTTTGATAGCTCCCTTTGCATTGATATTTTTCCTTCTTTCTCCTTGATTAGATTTAGATTTTTATCAACTTTTAGCTGCATTATTTCTTTTCTATTTCACGTATATCTCCTCCTACTCATATTTTTCCTTCCTACACCTGATTTAAAAATGATTTGATTACTAATCTAGTTTTTCTGATACAAATACTTCAATTTATAAGTGTTCTTCTGAGTATTTCATCCCAGAGAGTCTGATATTTTAAGTTTTTATGACCACTTAGTTCAAAGCACTGTTAATTTACATTTCTTGTGCTTTCTTCTTTGATCTGTGAGATATTTATAAGTGTGCTGCTTAATTTTGAAGTGTTGAGATATGGGGGTGGGGTTCTATATATGTTAAAGTGGATGTTTTCTAGCATAATAAATCATGCAGCAAACTGCATGATTTCACATTTTTTAAATTTCTCAAAGCTTATTTCATGACAGAATATAATCTGTCCCTATTAATTTTCTACTTGTCATTTCTAGGTATAGCTCTCTACAAATATCAAGTAGGTCAAGGTGGCTGATAATGTTGTTAAGACTTCTCTATCATTACCCTTCCAGCAAAGTGAGGGGGCTTAAAATACCTAAAAATGATTGTGGATTTGTCTTTCTATTTGATTCATTTTTACTTCATGTATTTTGAAATTTTGGTATTAGGTACATACACATTTAGGATTGTAATACTTTCTTGAAGAAGTTACTCAATTAAGCTTATGAAATGTTCCCATTTATTTCTGAAAATATTTTTCTTAAAATTTATTTTATTTTAATAGCACTATTTCAGATTTTCTATGCTTATTTTCGCCTTCTGTTGCTTTTAACTCATTGGTGTATTGAAATTTAAAGTGTGACATATGTATAGAGTGTATGGTTATTGATGGCTTTTTACACATGTTGAATATTTGCACCTTTTAACTGCACTATCTAGATCAAGTGTATTTAAATTAATTATCAATATTGCTGAAAAAAATACCTACCATGAAGGTCAATGGAAAATTGGGAAAATGGTAGGTATGATAATGTAATATTTTGGAAAACAGGTTGAGTAGTCCTGCTGTCAGGCTCAGAGGGAAGATTGCTGGAATGCTTTTGTTGCACTTGTTCATTCTCTCATTTATCACGTGGAACACAGCAGCAGGTTCAGTTTATTGTTCAACACTTTTTATTTTGCAAATAAGAAACAATATGTACTTATAGATCCATATCCATATGTATATATATGTAGTACTATGGGCATCTCTTAGCTATCCATTATGGTTTTAATGTGAAATTCTCTAACAATAATAATGGTAGATTTTTTTTTATATGCACATTTGCCATTTGATTTTTCTATTCAGTGAAATACCTGTTTATGTATTTTATTAATTTTTAATTGCATTATTTGCTGATTGTTGAGTTTTCCATTCTTTCTATATTTCATAAACAAGCATGTTTACTGCAAATGTTAAAATAATAATAATAATAGTAAAAAAAAGAACAGAGGAGCATTCCAGAAGATTTATCATTCCTACTTATCCTGGGGCAACAACAGGCCTTTTATCAACAAGAAGAACGCAGGTAGGTTGGTATTCACAAAATAACTTTGTGAAATTATAGATGTCAGGAAAATAGTGCTAATATAAATGCCTTATTAAATTAAAAAGCATTGATAATAGACCACATAGTGAAAGATTTTTTAAAACAAGAAGAATATATAACACAAAATGTGAGAGAATGCAATCTTACTGGACATTTTGTTAAACATCAAAGGGCTTCACATACTTGCGAAAGGCATCAGGTGACAGTCAGTCTCTGCCTTGACTCTCTTCCTGCGACACACCATCACCAATTTCTTCAGTTCATTCAGGTCTTTGCTACCCAGTTATCTGAGAAAATTACTATGACCTGACCAGTGAATATAAAATAGTGCTATGTCCCTCACCCTACTTTCTTCTTCTTCTATACAATAGGAACAATCCCCACAGTGTTTTTTACATTTCTTTCCTCATTTATCTTCTTGACAATTGAAGGAGAGGTGATAATATGAGACATTTTACTTATTTTTCTCAACAGTATCTCTTAAATGCCTAACATTGTTCCAGTTTCAGAGTAGATGCTACAAAATATTATTCCTAAATATATTTGGTTATTTGGTGGGGAGGTAAGGATTGAGTCAAGCATCATCATTAAGGACTCAGAATATTTACTGCCAGAAAGAGAATGAAAAGAGAACTTCTCAATGTTGCTTTTAAAATAAAATAATGCTAATCTTGAAAGTATTTGTAAGGCCTACCTAAAAATAGAGTAATAACAGGTTCACCCACGATGGTTAATTTCATGCCTACAGATTTGTCTTTTAAATGTCTTCATGGTAATTAATTGGAAATTTTGAGGAATATGTATGATACATTTCTCTACCTTGTCAAACATTGACCAAAGGTAATTACTCCAAATGACATTAAGTCATGGCTAGGAATAGGGAGTAAGAGTTGTCAGTCCTCTTCCCTCTTACTGCCTCCTGCTGTCCACTAGAGAAGTCACCTTTAGAAGAACCAGCCCTTAAGCACACCTGCAGATCCTCTCTCTCTCTCTCTCTCTCTCTCTCTCTCTCTCTCTCTCTCACACACACACACACACACACACACAATCTTTCCTTAGCTTGACAGAAGATATGGAAGACGAACAATATATACAATATTTCCACTCTCAGTATTTATGAAATTGGCAAATACCAAAATATTTCAAATACTGAAGGCAGATGAGGTTCTATCAAACTTTTGAGTACGTGGTGTGTATGTTGTATTTTGTGTATATGCTTCTGTTTTTGTAAATAGAGCACTATTTCACATCATGCTGGCATTTTTTTCTATTAGTCTCAAATGCAAATATTTTCAATTTTGATTTTAAAATAATTCCCCACAGTAAACATTCTGAGTAACACCCACTTCAGGCCACCAAGCCCATGTCATTTTCTCAGGGTGAGATTTTCACAAGCAAGGTCCACCTTTCTACTTCTCAGTCTTTCTTAATCCTTCCCACTTTCCCTTCCCAGCCTTCAGAACTGCTAGACCCTTGAGCATGCTGTTATTCATCTGGGGCTCCATGCAGAGCTCTGCTGAGTGGGGATCATGGTGCAAGAGAGGCTGGAAGGACTTGAGGAAGCTGCGGTCTTTCTGTGTCCATGGTCTTAACTGCAGGTTGGTGAAAGACCATTTCATCTGCAGGCAGTTAGCTTTGAGAATTAATGCCATGGTTTGGAAGGTTGATGATAACAACTGAAGTCAGAAGAAGAACAAGCTTTCTGATGCCAACAGCATTCTCTGCCTGTCCTATAGCCTTGTGTCACGTTCCACACACATCTTCACTTGATCTATGGTCCAACAGGTATGGAGTCTGCAATGAGCTCTGGAGCTCCATTGCACGATGCGATGCCTATAGCAGCAACACTGCACTGTGCATCTAAAGACCTGTTAAGCACACGTGAAGTGTTTTTAATCCAATAAACACTGTCCTTAGTCAGGCACTGAATTCAGCTGTGCAGACACCATCTGAGCATGGTGAAAGACTCCAGGGAAGCCTAAAGCATTTTGCCACACCAAAACCTGTCTGGAAAAAAAGTCAAGGTTGCCTTTATAGTGTAATGTTGATAGGCACAATAGCCAGTGGCTTCGAAGTGTATTTCTTTTGAGGCATCTACAGGACTAATATGTAGTGACACCCATCATTGAGAACAAAGCCATGTCAGTTTCCAAAATCAGGGTTTGCCAAAGACTGCCTTTACAGTAAGGGATCATTTTATGTGTCTACTTGACATGACACCACTCAGTAAGACCATCTAGCTGAGACTTGGAAAAGATGACTGCAATTCTACCCTTCACTAACCTATGGAACTATGAGCATGGACTTTTCTGGATTGGAAAAGGGACAGGTTAAGGGAAAAACTTAAATTACACTGTTAATTTTTATTGCCATCAGTTTGCCAGTTAATCTCCATAAACACATCTAAATTGATCTTTCTCACAAAAATGCCAACACTTATACATGCAGAATTTATGATTTACACTTCAATCTATTAAAATTCACATTAGAGTACCTGATGTGGATGATCCCAGCTTCTTTTTTCTGGTTCAGTAAATGTTTCTGTGATTCCAATGATAAATTTTAGATAATTTGGACAGGGAAAAAAAGGAAAATACTGAAAAAATTATATAAGATTTAGTTCAGAGAGAAAAGGGAACAGCTAGCCCCTGAGTGGTATGCAGGAGGTAAGATACATGACCTACTTATTCTGTGTAGTTGGGTACATGGAGACCAGGAAAGTAAAACTCACAGAAGAGCATGAACTATGCTTTGCAAATTGGAAATAATGAATATTCCTGAGATCAGGGACTCCCTCTAGGGGTAAAGAGCCTACATTGAAGGTATGTTTTATTTATGTTGGAAACTCCATAGGGACCACCATCCCTACTCACCAATTAAACTTTGAGAGACTCAGTGGAGATTTATGGGGATGCTACTTCTGGGGATAAGAGCCTTACTGTCCAATGGACCAAGGCTCACAGCAGAAATCTAAGCTCAAAACATATACAATTAGATTTTTAAAACAGGACTTTTATTTTTAGCATTTAATAGAAATATTTTTATTCATCACTTCAACAGAAATTTTCAGGTGGGATGTAAAAACAATTGATTTACTCAATAAAAGAAAATAATAAAATTAATATAAAGGAAAATGGATCTTTTGGATTTTATTTATATGTGGTGCTGAGTGTTGAACCCAAGGCCTCACATATACCAAGCTCTACCACTGAGCCACAACTCCAGCCCATAAAGGAATTTTTTTTTTTTTTTTTTGGTTGTGCTGGGCATTGAACCCAGGGCCTTGTGCATTCCAGGCAAGCACTCTACCAACTGAGCTACAAACATAGTTTAGAAGAGAGAGAAATATTCCAGGGAACTAACCATCATTTTGACTCAGAAATTAAAATAGGATTATTTTATCTGGAACTATGATATAATGTGATTTTTTTTTCCAAGTAGGCAACATTTTCCAAGCAAATGACTAGAAATCTTTTTCAAACCCAAAGTTAATCTATCTTTATGGAATTTCTGTGTACTTATCCCCATTATTGCTTATGTTATGATTATTAGTAATAGCAGTAAACAAACACCTAGAGTCTTCCTTCAAAGGTGGGTGGTAGGTCAAGGAGTTACTGAGCAGGAGAGACCATAGACTCAGATTTTCATTTTACACTCATGTAATTTGAACTTCAGGGAATTAAAGAGCCATAGCTGACTTATATTGAATGTGTGAGGTGAGCAAAAGTAAGCTTTCACTTTCAAAAAGGACAAAGATTTCAGCACCACTTTTTTTCACAAATCATAGACAAGACTCTACTGACTGCTGCACATTTGATCATTCCTCTGTCTCAAGCTCTACTTATTCTGAAGATAAATTGTTGCTCCAAATTACAGACATTTCTATTATTTGGGGCTTAAGGGGGAAAAAGTGCCAATGGAAACAATACCTCATTATTATTGACCACAAACGTGCATGTAGTTTCTGCCCCTGGTGTCCATCCTGTGGAAGTGTCCACATGCAATCCTGCTACAGATCTATCCCCAAGTCCTCCCTTCTAATCTAGCTCACCTCCTGCATATTTTATTACTGCAGGTCATTTAGAGTAGATGGTAGGTTGTTTCCACTGTAGTACGATTTGCTATAGTCTGGATCTTAAATGCTCCCCAAGCACAGTGTTAAACACTCCTCTACAGCTTGTGGCTAATGGAGGAGTGGTCCTTACAGAGGAGGGACCTGGTGGGCAGTCTCAGGTCACTGGGGGTGGCCTCAAAGGGTTCTACCACATGATGGCTTCTTCTTCCCTCTGCAGCTCCCAGCCACCACAAGGTGAGCTTCTTCCTCCACCATGTGTTCCTGAAGGTTTTGCCTTCATGCACTGATTTTGATCAATTTTATTTGCTGTACTTTCGCACAGGTATTTCATGGTCTTTGTGTTTTCAGTTTGCCATGTTTCTTAGATTGATTAAATTGCATTAGTTTTTGCAAAACATTAAAATATGTTATCATAATTTCAAATGCTTTTCTGGGCTTAATTTTCTTTCTTAGATACATTAATGATATGTTTTGATTTTTTTGTTTTGGTGCCAGGGATTGAAACCAGGCATGCTTAGCCACTGAGTCACTTCCATATCCTTTTATACTTTTTTTGAGACAGGGTCTCATTGAGTTACTTAGGGCCTCATTAAGTTGCTCAGGCTGGCTTTGACCTCAAGATCCTCCTGCCTCAGACTCCAGAGTCACTGGGATTACTGGCATGCACCACCATGACTGGCTGATTTGATGACTTTTAAAATGTCATCCAACTCAGTATTTTTTTTTTCATTTCCATTTTTCCTGAGGCTTTTTTAAAAAATATTTTCTATTACTGTATCATGACTGCTAATCTTTTTATTAAATCTGCAATGGGTAATGTATTATTAATCTTATATCATATTAATTTCACTTCATGTGATTATAAATTCTATTTCTGGAGATTTGTTTGGATTTTTTTATCCTTCATGTCTCAACTTATTTTTTTGAACATATAGTGAACAGTTATAACAACTCTATTGATTTCTGCTCCTTCTCATTGCTTTTCCGTTTAGGCAAGTTTTAACAATGAGTTTTCTCTTCATCGTGTGCTGAATTTCTCTCTCTGTGTGTGTGTGTGTGTGTGTGTGTGTATCTTGACCAAATGTTCAATATTATGAATTTTACTTTTTAATGTGGATTCCTTTGCATTCTTATTAATATACTCAAACACTGTTCACATTCACACCTTAGCTGCTGGGAAACACCTTTTTGTTTTGGGGTCTTTGGGATTTGTGGGCATGACTTGGATGGTGTTTGTACCAAGGTGAGTTACTCCTAAATACCAGGGCAAATCTCCCACAGTGTGGTACCAAGTGTTCTCTGAATCACCAGGGGCTCCATTCCAGCTGCTAGCTACAGGCACAGTCCTTCAGCCCTGCAGGGGTACACGGCACTGCTTTCTATAGTTTTTTCAGAGGAGCCTTTATTGGCCTGGAAAGTCTCCTCCCACACATGCGTAGAGCAATTACTCTGCTGAGAACATGGAGTCGCTGCTTTCCAGAGTCCCAGGATTGGTGTAGCCATCTGGCTAGGCCTCGACCTGTGGGGTCTTTTCCCTTCTGGAGGGGGTAAGGCAATGGAGCTACAACCCCGGGAGAGCAAGTACTAGTTACCAGGCTCAAATTTATTAAAGAATTATAGCACTTTTATAGAAGAGGGGAGTCCAAGAGAAAAGAACCAGGAGTGTAACATGATCGTCTGTAAGGATGGTCCAATTAGGAGCCACACAGTTTACCAAAGGGAGGAGGGACAGACAAGGATGAGCAAAGCTCACCTGGGGCAATGGCCGTCGGTGGGTCAGGTCACTTGGGAGTTTTCTCCACAAGCGTGAATAATCCTGCGTGTGCAGTCAAGGATTTTACCTTCCAGCAGCCTAGGGAGCATATACCCCAGTGGTTTCTTTCTACATCCCTACATCTCCCCCTGTCTTTTTTAAACTGTAGGCTCATCGTTGAATGAATGGCTCAGTAACAGCAGCAGTGGCATCACAATACATGAGGTGGACTCCAGTAGGGAAGAAAAATAGTCTTAAAGTCTTTGGCAGCTTAACAAGATAAGAGGTTACGGTAGTATAGCAGTACATGAGGCAAACCGCATTAGTACAATCTTAAAATTTCAGTAGTACGTCAATACAGTGAGCTTCATTAAAGTGATAACAATTCAGTAGTAAAACAATATATAAAGTGAATTTCATTAGTAAGGTCATAACAATTCAGTAGAGAACTTAACAACCATATTATTGATTAGTGAGGGCAGCTACAGACGCTTGTGGGTTCCCTTTTTCTCCTCTAATAGATGCTGACAGGGCTCTAACCACTAACTGTTGTTGCTTCTTATGTTCTAACACCTGTCTTTTGAAAAGATTATAAATACATTAAAATCCACAGAGGCAAAGAAATAACAGAAGTATACTAAGCATTCCACTAATGAACTGGCTCTTTAACCAAGTGATATTTGGTAGCCAAGATGTTAACCAATTCCATGATTCTGAACCTCCTTCATATTGTCTTATGTTAGTGTCTATATCTTTAAGGAAAGCGAGTTCTTGTGCAATTGAATCACTGTTATCACTGAGAATAAAACAATACATTTTTTACTTCCTTGTGGCTTTTGTGATGTATCAATAGTAAATAATCAATTGCTGCTCTGTCGACTAAGACAACAGTAAGTATCATGGGCCATGTATGCTGGAATATAATTGAGAGTTTATGACCCACAAGAGAATAACCAGCCAGGTGGCAAAGGAATATGTGCATTTGCATAGCTAACTGGCTCAATATTAGTATAGTTAAAGGAAGGATTGCCAAAAGATTTACCGTTATTTTTACAATTTTGAATTTCTGCACAGGTGTCATTACTATCGAAGGTGACAGTGGAAGTGAGTAACTCCATTGCATTAGCAGGTGTTGTGGACTGGGGATGACCCCAATCATTTGAATCCTTATAAGAGATGTTTTTCTTAAAATTGGAAAATATAGTCATATTACTATTTCCTGTGCTGGACGACAGACTGGCAGAAGGCATGAGCCTAAAATCATGCCCATATGGACATCCTGATGAAGACAAATTTCAGAAGTATTTACGATGTCTGCCAATTGAACCCATATGTTATAGTGCATGTGAGCATCTAAAGAAGTGGGTGCAGCATGAGCAACACTTGAGTTAGCAGTAATAACAGCACACGTTAAGAGATACATTGTCCCAGCTCCTGGCTGTGTATCCGATGCCATTGCCATCACTTGGTCTGAGAGATTCTTGATGTCTCCCCAGGTGATTCTATGTGCATGATATCGTCTTGATCTGCAAGGATGCTGCGGTCCACCTCCTTGAGGGCACTGATCATCCAGCGACAAATTCTCCATCTATTGAGTCGGGGGCCTAGACACGAGGGCAAATGTTCCTGGCTGGTACCCACAGAGGTTTTTCTGCAGTTTCTGGAAAGACACAAGCAAATCCTCTGCCTTGGGTTAGCAATGGGTGTGGACCATGCCATGTGTTAGTTAGTGGGTCCCTCCACGGAACAAACTAGCGGCAGTAGAGTTGGGGGTGGCATTAGAGCACCCCAGTGCTTATGAATAGAAGAGAGACTTTTATCATCAAAGGTGAGAAAATGTAATTTAAATGGGCTTGCACAGTCAAATTTAAGTAAAATGCCGGGGTGTATCCCCCCTTCTTTTTTAATTTGTAGTTTGAGTATTTCATTAGCTCATTTAATGATTTCTTGACTTTGAGATAATAGGGTATATTTGTTGTGTGTTCAATATTGAAACTGTTTAGAAAATTTTGAAAGGTAGAGGCAGAGCCTTAGTTCAGGTGAGGTAGGGCGCCTTATAAATCTTAGATAAATTGTTTTGTTTTGAAGCCAGTCTTTGCTTCTTTTGCTATGATCAGCGCAACCAAGCTTGTAGGTCCAGTGAGGGGTAAAGGAGGACTGGAAAATAAAGATTTATAAGTTTAAAGAGTTATGTTACCAACTTGTACCTATATATGTTTTATTAGCAAGTTAAAGATTAAGGAAGCTTTATCTTTTGTATTCAGGAAAGTTATAGAAACTAGGACATCTATGTAGCTTTTTCATGGTTGCAAAGTGTATTGCTATGAGCTCTGTGTAGCTCTCAGGAAAGTTTACTGTTGAAAGTTACTACAAGACAGGCAGGAACTGGAGAAGTGGAGCTGGTGAAACATTGCTGCTGTTTAGTAAAAGAATTTCTTTTTGCCCAGGAGCTGTGTGCTTGAGATCAAGGTCAGGGCTGATAAGACTGCACAGAGTTTTCCCATGCAGGGCATTGCTACAGTAGTTAGACATTTTGTACTTTTGCATAAAAGACTATTTTTATAG
>JAJEJO010003324.1:594124-604827 GCA_020662805.1 Glaucomys volans | reverse complement strand
ACTCTTAAATTTGGTCTTTTCATGATGTCCCATATTTCTTGGAGGGTTCGTTCATGATTCCTAACCATCTTCTCTGTTTGTTCGACTTTGTTTTCCAGATTAAATATTTTGTCTTCATTGTCTGAGGTTCTGTCTTCCAATTGATCTATTCTGTTAATTATGCTTTCTATTGAGTTTTTAACTTGGTTGATTGTTTCCTTCATTTCCTTGTATCCTTCAATAATTTCTGTTTTTTTTTTTCTCAGAATTTCTATCTCTTTATTGAAGTAATTTTTTGCTTCCTGCAATTGCTCTATTAGCTGATTATTCATAGCCTGAATCTGCTCTCTCATCACATCATTCTCTTCTCGGATCACTTTAATTATAAACATTCTGAACTCCCTTTCTGTCATTCCTTCTACCATGCTGTCTTTGGGTTCTCTTGATATATCATCTAGGTTTAATTGGGACACTTTCTTCCCCTGTTTTCTCATGGTGCTCATGTATCTTCCCCTGTTGCTTGAGGGGTGCTTGATCAAGCGGTGACCCAAGAAAGGTGCTGTCCCACTACCTCCAGGTTGGGAATGATCAATGCTTCTGGGCAGAGGCAGCCTAGTGTTGATATACAATTAGATACAGCAAGGTGGTAGACTCCGGGCCTGGATGTGGGCCTGGGCACTAGATCAAGTTGGGGTGGTGTCACAGAACTGTGCTCAGTGATGGAGACACTGGGCTTGAGAGCCCAGGCTGACCTGAACTCCTTGCTGGGGGTTCAGGCAGTGGCAGGTGGTTGCTCTCTCCTGGGGACACTGTAAGCTGGCGCCAAAGGCCCTAAGCTCCCGCCGGGGTCAGCAATTCCAGAGGCTCCAAGCCGGACCACTCCAGACACCACTGGCGACCCCAGGAAGCTGGAAATGGACCCCCTCTGCCAGGGTAGCCGCCAAACTCAGAGCAGTTCCAACTCCCAGCCGGGGTCAGCGATCCCAGGGGCTCCGGGCAGACCTCTCCAGGTGCAACTGGAGGCCCCAGGAAGCCGGAGATGGGCACTCTCCGCCAAGGAAGCTGCGGAAGTGGCGCGGAATATTTCCCACTCCCCGCCAGAGACTGCGATTCCTGGGTTTCCTGGCAGGACCTCCCTAGACGCAGCTGGCGGCCTCAGGATGCTGGAAATGGACCCCCTCTGCCAGGGAAGCCGCCAAACTCAGAGCAGTTCCAACTCCCCGCCGGAGTCAGCGATCCCAGGGGCTCGGGGCAGACCTCTCCAGGATCAGCTGGAGGCCCCAGGAAGCTGGAAACGGACCTTCTCTGCCAGTTAAGCCGCCAAAATGGCGTGGATTAGTTCCAACTCCCCGCCAGAGTCCGTGATCCCAGAGTTTCCCGGCCGGACATCCCCGGACGCCGCTGGATGCCCCAGGTAGCCTGAGATGCTCGGTCTCTGCCTGGGAGGCCGCCGGCTGGTGCCAGAGCCACGGCCAGTGACTCCAAAGCGCTGCTGGGGACCCGCACTCACTTGTTGGCTGGCGCAGACCCAGGTCGGTGGCTCCGAAGCAGCTGCCAGGCCCGGCGCTCCCAGATGGTAGCTGCCTGTGGCGGGGCTGAGCCCAGCCCGGCTGAGTTGGTTCTGGAGCGGCACCTGGGGACCCCTTATATGTGCTTTGAATATAAAATCTCGTTGAGAGTCATATTCCTGCTCTTTGAATCCCGAGCAAGTAGGAATCCACAGAGCAAGTAGGAATGCAGCCTTCCTCTAGCCCACCATCTTGGATCTCAGCATCATATATTTTTCACCGCCTCAGAAAATTTAACTTGTCCAAGGCCACATGGGTAGGAAGTGGTAAGTCCAAGAATCCAGTCCTGAGTCTACATGTTCTTGTGTTCTTGACAAGCTTGATATATTTCCTCCTTTTCTCATGAAAGGTATTTTTATTTTCTTATTTTTTTAATTTAGTAATTAGAATGTGCTAGATTTTACCCAAGCATCGTAGATCCCATAAAGAGATATTACTTGGTGAAAAACAGTAAACAAGCATTATTCATATGGATAGTAGTTTTGCAATCTTTTCTTTCTTTTCATCTTTCTACAATATTACAACAAATTATTAGTTTTCCAGATAATGAATCAGTTCTAAACATGTTCATAGAAAATTTATCCATTGACAAAATAAAGGGTTTTTTTTGGTTTATTTCTTTGCTTTATGTTGATAGTGTGCTTAAAATAAGAACTCTGAAGAGAAACTGAGGAAAAACCAACTTAGCACACTAATGCAGCATACTTTGACAAATTGACTTTGATATATGAACACTTAAGAGACAAGTTGGATAACTCTCCCAGGGACCAGATTTTGAGTATATTATGGTTTGGATATTAAATATTTCCTAAAAGTCCATATGCTAAAGGTGTGGTCACCAGTCTGAGGTACTGTTGGGGGGTGGAGGAACTTCTGGGAGTCTGGGCCTAGTACAAGGACGTTAGGTCATTGGAGGCCTATTCTCAAAGGGGATAGTAGGAACCTGGCCGCTAACCCTCTTTCTTTGGCTTCCCTGTCACCATGAGGTGAATGGGTTTCCTCTGCCATGCACTTCCACCATGTTGCACAGCTTTGCCACTGTGTAAAGCAATAGGGTTGGTAACCATGGACTGAAACCTCTGAAACAGTTAGCTAAAACAACACTTTCCCCCTTTTAAGTTGATTTGCTCAAGTATTTTGTCATAGTGACAGAAAGCTTACACAGAATGGACTAGGATTTCATAAACTCAGGCTATTTAGTGAGTGATTAGGAAGGATACTGGTCTCCAAAAAGCAGTATGTATGGCAGGCCTTAATTCAAGGCCATGAATTCCACTTTAGGTGACAACTGACTTGCTCCATAAAAAGCATAATGATAAATATCTCTGACTGACCATTTACTATATTTGTTATAGATAGGAACACACAGACCAACTAAGGGTTAGATGTCAGAGTTTATGCAAAGTTTCCAAACATGAACAGAAACTAAACCAAAATAATCAGAAATTTAGACCCAATGACTAGAAAATTAAAAGTATGAAATGATAAAAACAGAGTAAGAACAAGCCAGAGGTATTAAGTCAGTTATTCATATAAAGACATCCCTTCACTAGCAGGTACTTCTGTCCTTCATCTAAAACTTCACAATAGTCTCTAGGTATAAGTGGATTAAGTCTGCTAGGGTATCTGGTGACAGCTTGAGTTTGAGACAATGTGGAGGAAGGGCTAAGAGCAGATTTGCAGATTTTGAATCTTTGTATACTTAATGAGCTCTTATAAATACCTTTTTGGTTAAGATGGAAAGATCCAATTTGATCATTTTCTATTGTAGTTTTGTTAACACATGAATTTTAATATTTGAAAAGGCATTTTAATGCTACAAATTCAAAGTAATTTGCAGAATATAAAAATTTCACTGATGTTAGAATATTAAAATGTTATTAACATTCTACTGAAGGTTATATTATTCAAATGTAAGTTCCAAGTACTATAGTAAGAACGATTTTAAAAAGTTGATTTTCTTCTCATTTATTATTATTGTTGTTGCTGCTGTTGTTGTTTTGCATTTGGCTTATCTACTTTCCAAAGGAATACCATAACTTGAAGGTCCTAGGCTCAATTGAAAGAAATATGGAAGATATATTTGTTTTAAAGATAGTATTACTTTATTTGAATAAAACATGAGTATTAATGTTTGGACTAAACATGTCCAAATGTTTAATAATTTATGAAATTAGAGTATAATTCAGAAAAAAAATGTATATTTTAAGCAAACAAACAAACAGAATACTACCATAATATATTTGTAATATTTAGCACATCTGATGGAATGGAACTATACTTCAATCTATCCTTCTATCTTGAGAGTTGTGAAAAATAGATCATTTCATTCATTGTTAGGTAAAATGATAGTCTAAAATTGGATCTAAAAAAGAGCAAAAAATAAAACTACACTTTTCCTAACTATACCCAATTAAATGAAAGATAGTGATAGAAACATATAACAGGCAAAGAAGAGTTTATTGAACAATTCTGCTTCATATAATTTTCAAAGTATAACTTTCAAAATATTTAAGACATGATTCATGAAAATGTAGAAACAAGTGAAACAACTTATTAAATTCATTAATTTATGAGTGTACAAGTCCATCATGAGTAGCATTAAAGTTATGATGAGATTGCAAATGAGAAGTATGCTGATTAAAATCATAGAGGGCAATAAAACCATAACATTCAGGGTTATTTTTATAATCAATAAAATTCTACAGGTTAAGTGCAACTTCACAATTTTTTTTCAGCTCTAATCAAGGAATAAATACCAAACACAGATCTGTTCTACTTAGAACTTAATCAATCATCAGGGTGAGTTGGTAAACCACATCCAAGTATGACATCAAAAGATCATGCTGCCCATTTATAAAAACTTCACTTCTGACTTTCAAGTAATCATTAACTTTTGGAGTAACCATTGTATTTTTAAAAATATTTAATTTCTTTATTAAATCTTTAAATATTCTTAGAAATCCTTTCAAATTCTGGAAAATAGGGAATGTCAGTTGGCAAAGGGTATTTGGGGAAAAATGTCTTTATTTTACAACTTTCAAACTCTCACCATGAATAATTAAATATTGAACTATATATGATATTACAAATTACAAATTTGAAATTTGTACTTTTTTAAATTGATTTTTGATTCATTGTACACAAATGGGTTACAACTTCCATTTCTCTGGTTGTACACAAAGTAGAGTAACACTGTTTGTGTAATCATACATGTGCATATGGTAACAATGTTTGTCTCATTCTCGTTCCTTTCCCCGCCCCCTCCCTGCCCCTCAATGCTATTTTCTTAAGTCTGGAAAAGATTAGGTCAATCTGGATCTATCCTTGTAGCATACCACCTGTCAATAACAAATGTATACATTCTTAGAGAAAAAAGAAATTCTTAGAGAAAGCACAGTTCACAGGAAAAGAAAGAAATCTCTCAAATGGTGGAATTTATTGAAGTTAAAATATCCAAACTTTATGGTCTTTTGAAATTTTTCAAAATCTGTGCATAAGAGAACTGCTAAAGGCATTGGAATAGAAAATACAAATACAATAACAGCAAGTGTTTCAAGAGCAATTTTGAGTCACATTTGTTAGTTTCTTATGTTTTACATTTCAGAAGAACTGAACAGGACAAATTAAAATAAACAAAGACTATGAGATGATGAATAAATAGTAAGTCAAATTAATATTGTCAAATAGTACTCCTTAGGTTAGCATTAAAAATTGTTTGCAGAGCTCACTGAGAAACAATAAAACCTGTGGTTTTCCAAGAGAAGTCAAGGGAGAGGGCATGCTATAAGGAAGAGCACCAAAAAAAGTGAATGAGATCCAGTGTACTGCATCCAGTCCAATTGGCATTTGTCTTATTTTCTTATTTCATCCTTGATTCTATCATAACTTGAAAATGAGAGGGTAGCTCTACAAGAGGAGATATTCCACATTTAAACCTGGTTGGGATTGTAATCAATATAAGATACAAAATCAAATATGAACTTCGAGATTCAGCTCCAACAGCAAAGAACTTTGAAGTTATTACACATTCATCTCCCTACAAAACAAGTTGAACAAACTGAAAATCAGTGACTTTTCTTGGATCTATCAGAGAACATAGGATGCAAGGCAAACTTTCACCCTGAAATGAAAAGACAGATAAACCCAGAGCCACAGCCATGATCTGCTTACTTGGAGCAGAAGCCACTTCCAGCATAAAGTTACATTACACTTAAATGGTGATTTTTGACCAATTGCTGGGGACTAAGAGTTGACTACATGAGGATGAGAAATATCTAGGGATTGCAGGGTGAAGAAGAGCCTGCACTTTCATGGTCTTCAGTTTTATCCATCATATTTTTATAGAGAAGATCTTAGAAAGATTCCTCTTTGACTCTGACAGGGTAAATGGAAGAATGTGAAATATACGGAGTGTAACAGAGGTCTGCTTTCCAGGGAAGACTTTTACAGAAGTTATCCTACCCCGGGGAAAGGCATTTCTCCAACTCCATGTCCCTCTAGGCTCATTGTCTCATTTAAAAATTAGAAAAGCTACACCAATGGAGAAATACCTGTGAAGGTCACATCCCAGAGATACAAATCCTCGGAAACACTGGTACATGATCATCAAATTACAGAATGTTTTTCTCACCCACATCTGACCACTAAACCAACAGGGCTCCATTATCATAGCATGAATTGTAGCTGAAAGAGCTATAAGGCACAAAATCTCTTTGATAAAGAGGATTTGGGGAATTCCAAAGCAAGAATGAAGACATGAACTGAGGCACAGAAATTGGAAATAGTTAGCACCTACAAGTGTGAACACAACCCACCTGCAAGCCAAATTAATTAACATATGTCCTAATATGAAATGTCTAGTTAACTCAGTTACTAACAGCCAATGCATGTTCAACTATCAAAAACAAAATTACAAAGGACATACAAGAGTAAGATAAAAGCAGAATCTTAAGGTATAAGCCAAACATAAGAAACAAACATAGATATTGGAAATGTAATACATGAATTTTTTATTAAAAAACTATAATAAAAAAACTGTAATTAATATGTCCAAGATGTATTGGAAAAAGTTGATAATAAGCAAGAACAAATTAGCAATATAAGCACAAGAATGGAATATTTAATGAATCAAAGGAAATCAAAGACATTAAAAGGAACTGAAGAAAGTTGTCAATGAGCTCATCAGTAGATGGAACCTGGGTGAGGAAAGAATTGGTGAGCTTGAAGAAAGGCCGATAGGAACTTCTCAAACCAAAATGAAAAACGGGGAAAAGAGAGCTTCCAAGAATTCTGGGATATTTTCAAAAGCTACAGCACATGTATAATTGAGATACCAGAGGAGAAGAAATAGGATTGAGGATTATTATTTTGGGTAACAATGTATGTGAGCTTCCTGAAATGAAGTACAAACATCAAACCGCAAATGTAGGAAGTTCAGACAACACCAAGAAGATTAAAACAAAACAAACAAAAAATGTACGCACATTCCCTTATAACTCAGAAAAATGAAAACGAAGAGACAATCTTGAGAAAAGTCAGAAGAAAAAGACTAGACCAACTGAGGAACAGGGCCTTTCAGAGGTGAGCCTCAGTGGGAGGTTTTCATCACAGACCTGCCCTCAAAGGATCTAGGGGAACACTAACCTGCCACTCTTTTGGGGTATGTAGGTCACAGTCATAGAATTTCTCATCTTCCATACCTGTGTAAGCCAATCTTTATAATATGTAAATTAATTAATAATTGAATAAATATTATTTTTCTGTTTCTCTGGAGAATAACACTGACTAACATATCCTTTAAGGGCATGGGATTGGAATTCATTACTATCCCCAGAGCCTGATGCAGGACTAGATATGTAAGAAATATTCATTGATTGAATGAATAAGTACATAAGTAATTTTTTCCTAGTACCATGCTAATGTATAGAAAAATGAAGACTGAGAAATCAAAACCAACAATTTGAAAGAGTAATTGTGGCAATCTTACATATGTTATTGTGTTTTTTAGGCCTTGCTTTCTCTTCCTTCTATCTTTTCTATCAGCAGCTCTTTGTACTAAAAATAACTCTCACAACTCATTTACAGTTCTAACAGCTTTACAAATATCATCAAACTTTCACTTCAGATACAGACAATGAAGTTTTGACAGACTGCTGGAAGGCCAACACTCTCTTTACTAAAGCCTTTCATGTAAAGGGATACACGAAGGCTTCTGTGACAGTAACTTATGCAGGCAATTTGCTTCTTTGACTTGAGACTAATTGGAGCTTTAGTTTTCAGTCAATAAAAAGAACACCCTAATTGAGAAAATACCATTCAACCCATTATGGATGTGTATTTACTTAGAAATGATATTTTTGAAGTTGCAAAAGAAATGATGTATAAACTATAATAAAGAGATATTACTTGGACACTATTCAAGTGACTTTCAAAGATATTAATGAATACTGCATTCAAATTTCAAAAAAGACTATTTAAAATGCTCTAAAAAATAGACAATTATCTCCTTCCTCCTTCTTTCACAACTTACCCCTTAAATAGTAAGAGGGCAAATAGTTTTTAAGAAACCATATTGCTTTTGCTTGTTCAGCTCTAATAATACCTGAGAAATGATCTATACTAAATTATTCTTTCAGAACTCAATCTTAAAAGCTTATATAATATGACATTATAAAACAGACAATAATGGATAATAATTAATAAATGCTGTCAATAATTGGTTAATCATTGGAAAACTATTAGCTTTTTACCTAATGTGTTCCATTTTTAAAAAGTATAAAGTCTCTGTAATTAATAAAATAATAATAAATCAGGTTTTCAGTTTCTGGTCCAATATGTAACAGACTTGGAAATCACCACTCTCATCCTTCCAACAAGAAAAACTGATCATCAGCAGTTCTTAGTTCTATCAGAAAACTGAAATCCTGGACAAACAGCTGTCTTGAAAACTGGAGAGACAGACAGATGGACGAAGAGGATCACAGCTTACCTGGGATGGAGCCCAGGAACAGAAGCCAACACCTGGAGCCAACACTGGTGGGAACCCTGAAGCTGTAATGGATAAATTTCAGGTTCATGTGTACCAATTGAAAGATAAAAACTGGGGAGGTCTCAGTGTTAGTTGTCCCCACAACTTCCTGAATTTTACCTGCAGAAACTTCACCAGGTTCTTACTATGAAGACTGGAGAAACATTTTCTCATTCTTCTGGAAAAGAGAGAAGAAAGTTCAAAGGAAGAAGCTATAGAGAAAAAGAAAAATAGCTTTAGCACATATCATCTATGTTTCAAAGATGCCATGAAGAAATTTTTTTTTTGTAGCAAGCATTGAACCCAGATGTGCTTAACCACTGAAACACATCAGAGATCCATTTTAATTTTTTTTTAAATTTTGAAATAGGGTCTCACTAAATTGCTTATTACTTAGGGCCTTGTGAAATTGCTGAAGCTGCCTTAGGACTTCCAATCCTCCTGCTTCAGCCTCCCGAGCTTCTGAGATTACAGGTACCTGCCACCACACCCAGTTCATAAAGATTTTTAAAAGGGGAAATATTTATAACAAAGGTGCAAAGGATTATTGTCTTAACATACAGTCATGTGTCATTTAACAAGGATATATTCTGAGGAGTGTCCTCAGGTGATTTTGTCACTGTGGGACCTCATTGGTATGCTTTCACAAACCTAGATGGTCCAAGTCAGTCACACAGTGAGCCCTTCGAATCTTATCAAGAGACATAAACACAGGGTATATGCGGCTTCTTCTAGCTTAACACAGCGATTTTATAGTGAACTTTGTTTTTATAATAGAAGGATCCACTATGAGATGATAATAGAAGAAGAGTATAGTAAATATATGTGACAACAGTCATTTATTATCATTATCAATAATAAATATTTTATACAATCATATGTGCTATGTGTCTTTATACAACTCCTAGTTCAGTAGGTTTGTTTACAATAGCAGCACCACAAACAGGTGAGTAAACAGGTCCTGGCAGCTTCAACACTGCCACACAATAGGGATTTCACTATTCCATTTTAATCTTATCAGATCACTGTAGTGTATGATCTGTCACAGACTGAAATGTCATGTGGTTCATGAATTATGAACACTCACAGATCAATAGGAAAACAGTGTGACTTCAAAGGAATATGGACAAATTCATATTTTGAGAAAAGAATAAATAAAAATAATCAAATGTATAATGAATTCATGTTTGTTTTATGGATAATGGAATTAATGTAAGTTTAAAGATAACATCTTCTGCTTAGAAATTCTGTAAAGATATCAAAGACTTGTTGGCAAGGATCAAAAGGAATGATTATCACCATTCGTTGTTCTAAAAGAATAATGCAAAAGCCTCCTCTAAAATTTCCCAACTAGTTGGACCAAGAATTATATTACTGAGAGCTAATATGAAGTCACACAGATACATAAAAACATCTTACAAGTTCATAGCATTATTTCTCACAATATTTTTTTTCACAATATTTTGGAAGTACCTATATTTTCAATAAAAAGGGTTCATTTAAAATAACAATATATATCTATACCTTGGATGCTATGCAGCTAGTATAAAAGCAGATGCGTCAGTGATGGGAAATATTTTTATGATGTGTTGTTAAATGGCATTTAGCAATATATTTCTTCAGACAACACTTATTGCTTTTCTGTTGTAATTGGTATAACATTTACAAAGTTTTCTTTTTCACATCTCTATCTACCAATTTTAATCTGCATTATTGCCTTTGTTAGTATGCACCTTGGTATTATAAATTAAGTGTAAACATCTCTTAGATGATTTGCCAGCTTTGCTGGATATCCTCTTGACTACGAAACGCTGCAGAAGTGGTGATTAGTAGTTTACTCTATGTCCTGCCCCCTTTACCAATTTCCAAGTGGTGATTGGCCATATCCTTTCTATGGTGTCAGGGCACAGACTGCTTTTATTTCTGCTTTTTTCTTTCTAATCTTTGCAAGTATCTTGCTCTTTGTTCTAAAGTTAAATATAATACATGCATGCCCCAGCCTTTTTCTAGTAACTTGCAATGCACTTACTAGTTTTCTGAGGTTTATTTTCAAATCAGTTCCTTAAGGAAGAAGCCACAGGGAAAATATTCCCCAACTTGTGGAAAATTCAAAACATTTTCTGTAG
>JAJEJO010003324.1:510790-594024 GCA_020662805.1 Glaucomys volans | reverse complement strand
CTTTTTTTTTTTTTCCTTTAAAGAAAAACTTGCTTGGAATGGTGGCACATGCTTGTAATCCCAGTGACTCAGGAGGCGAAGATAGGAGGATGTCAACTTCAAACCAGCTTTAGTAACTCACCGATACCCTAAGCAACTTAGGGAGGCCCTGTCTCCAATAAAATATTTTTTAAAAAGGGCCAGGGATGTGGACTCAGTGGTTAAGCATCCTTGGGTTTAATCCCCAGTACCAAAAAAAGAAAAACAAAACAAACAAAAAAAACCCTTAAACAAATCTTTAAATATTCTTGTTATTAAACTCTTTTATGTTTATTTTTTTGATGTTAGGCCTTATGTATTTGTCTTCTTCTGTCTAGTCTTTTAAAAAAATCTTCATTTCCAGTTGATTTTGATCCTTTTGTTCATTTTTATCCTCTAGGTTTCCCATAGGATATATATCCTTTTTATTCTCTTAATTTTTTTCTTTGGTTCTGTAATCACTTTTTTTACTTCTTTCTTGCATACTTCCAAGTTACACTTTTTCATGTACTATTATCTCACCATCTTATTCCCAAACTGATTTTTTTATTTTTAGTCATTCTTCATAAGACCAGTTACTTTTTTTTTTTTTTTTTCCTATGGTCCTGGGGAGTGAACCCAGGGCCTTGTGCATGCAAGGCAAGCACTTTACCAACTGAGCTATATCCCCAGACCAAAACCAGTTATTTTTAAAAAACCATTTTAAGCAATTCATGATAAGACCTGTGCTCATAATAGTTACTTGCTTTATAGAAATTTTTTTTGCACTGTTCTATGTTTCTAAATTCTGATGCCCTCTTTGAGCCTTTTATTCTTAGAATATTGTTATGTTGAAACTATTCCAGTTTTTAAAATTATGCATCACTGAATAAGTGATAAATTTCTGAAAAAAAAATATTTCTGAAGTTTCCATTTACAGAGAGAGAGTTTTGTAGTCTTTCAGGCTTCGCTGGTGAGGGATCTGGCCTTCCTTGCTACCCCAGGAGCAAAGAGCTTCCTTCAATGATGGCTTTTTATAACCTACCTAAAAAAACTCTCCTCTTCATCCATTTACCTACAAATGTCATAATTTTATTCTTCTTTATGGCTGAGTAATATTCCATTGTGTATATATACCACAGTTTCTTTATCCATTCATCTACTGAAGGGCATCTAGGTTGATTCCATAATCTAGCTATTGTGAATTGAGCAGCTATGAACATTGATGTGGCTGCATCACTGAAGCAATCTGATTTTAAGTCCTTTGGGTATAAGCCAAGGAGTGGGATAGCAGAGTCAAATGGTGGATCAATTCCAAGTTTTCTAAGGAATCTCCACACTGCTTTCCGGAGTGGCTGCACCAACTTGCACTCCCACCAGCAATGTATGAGTGTACCCTTTTCCCCACAATGGATGATGTTGGAAACTGTTATGCTAAGTGAGATCAGCCAATCCCAAAAATCCAAAAGCCGAATGGTCTCTCTGATAAATGAATGATGATGCATAATGTGGGGGGGAAAGATGGCAAGAATGGAGGAAAGATAGCTAGCATAGAGGGAAGGGAGGGGAAGGGTCGGGTGAGGGGTAAAATTAAACAGAGTGTGTGACAGATACCATTGCCCTGTGTAAATGCATGAACGCACAGATGGTGTGACTCTACTTTGTGTACAACCAGTGAAACAATAGCTGTACTCCATTTGTGTTCAATAAAAAAAAAACTCTCCTCTTCTCCTTCTCTCAATAAAATTGAATACTAGACAGCTTTTGCTATTAGTCATTCTCAACTTATCTCCATTGTTACAATGAGGGAATAAACTTTTACAGTCTAAAACAACTTCTTCCCTTCCATGAAATGTAATTTTCCCCAAGGTTTTCTGATGTCCACCTCCTGTGCACTACCCTCTGCACATTATCTCTTCATTTCTTCATTTCTTCATAGCTATTGTCCAATCTCTGAAAATGAAAATTTTTTGATTCTTTGTCCCTGGGAAAATTTTAATATGATCTTCAGAAAGGAAAAATACTGTCTGATAAAGCAATATATTTATGCCAGAATTCCATGATCTATCTCTTTTAATAAAGATTCACCAGTTACTTATTTAGATTTACATTACTGGATTTAATGCAGTTTAACTACAAAAAGCAGTTGGATGCAGATGAATATTTTATTCCCTTAGAGATAATACTAAAAATTTGCTGTTCTAAACTTTTAAATAGGACTGCTAACAACAACAACAACAAAAAACAACATTTTATGGCTACAAGAAATAGATTACAAAAGACAGGAGAGGTGCATATCAGACTGGAGGGTTTATTATTATTTCTTTAGTATCTCCATGTCAAATTGCCTCCAAAATTTTCTAGTATCTGTCTTTATCTAATAATCTTCCAGCTGTCTAAGCAGTCCACAAATAGCATTTTCCTGTACCTCTTAGATACTCTCAAAAGTTTTTGCTCACAACTGATAGAAGTTTATAGTCATGATGTGACTAACAAAGAATATGCAATTTTTAGATATGGAAACCTGAACCAAAGAATATGAGTTCAATAAAGAATTACATTGTTTTCTTCTACCTTGAGATTAAGTCCAGTAATGAATATGAAACCTTCTTGTTGAGCTTGGCACAAAGATGGAGCATAATAGCTTTACTTGATTTTATTATTTATCATCATCATTACTGCTATTCCACAGGGAATAAACATATCAGTTTTTTTTTTCAAAATAAATTATTCAGGCTGAAAACAGAAAGATGGGAGAAAATCCATGCCACAGTGTTTTACCAAAAAGAAAAGTACGTATAAGTGGGGCAATTTTTCTTCTTACCTGCAAGATGGATAAAATGAAAGAACCTGATAGAGAGAACAGGAGAGAACAAGGATCTCAGTCACTATAGTATTTTGAGCTCCTATTTATTCATTTCCAGCACATGATATATAAAGTGGAAAAAGCAGCATTAGCAAACATATTTTGGAATACAAATATTTCCTCAAAGCAATCAAAGCATAGAGTGAACTATTTGCATTACTATTTAAAGAGTACAAATTTTGACAATTTTCTGCAGAGCAAGTTGGCAAATTATGACAAGAACCTTTAAGATGGCCATATCATTTTAACTATTAGTTTTCTTAAAAACACATAAATGCAAACCAAATTTCTGAAGAAGATACTCAAAGAAAACATATTTATTATAATAAAATTGAAAGAAGATCTAAATTTTAAATGAGGGGAGCATTGTTAAAAGTAATTTGCATTTCCATGTTAAAAAAATCTCATATATTGATTGAAAATAAGTAAAAGTTTTTCAGTTTTAGAAAATATCTCACATTAAAATTTTAAGTAGAAATACAAGATCTATAATTATTCAGTTTGCTATCTATTAGGTAAAATTTATAGGTGCAAAGAAAAGACATAGTAAAGGAAATACAATATGAATGATAGTTCTTTCTAGATTGTGAGAACACCAGCAGATTTTTCTTATTCATTATTTTTCTAAAACTTCCTACAGTCAATATATATTTGCATTTTTTATTATAATAAATCATATAATGAATATAATTTTAAGTATCAGGCTGAAAAAGGAAATTGTCCCTGTGTAAACCTCCTTTCATAAGAAATTTCAAGGTATTTTAATATTATAAAATATTTCTATTTGATATTTTATATAGAATTTGTATCTTTCAAATGCCTAATTTAACTCTAAGAATCAAATAGTCCCATTATTTCTATTATAGAGCTATAATTACTATGATCATATTCTGAGCATTAAAAGCTATTAAAACTGCAGTATAACTTCCTCTCCTATGACATTTAAACAGATCCTTCCATTTTGAGCATTATCTTTGAGGTATGATCCACCCTGTCTGGAGAACTAATCAAATCATACATAAAATGCTTCCATTAATTAGTGCATTCAAAGTCATATTTAACACAAAGAGACTTCGACTCATTTCATGGCCAATTAGTACCTTCTAACCTGCTTACCTATGTGTATAAATCTTTGCTGTAAAAATTTCAAAATTTCTGTGAATTTAAGAATTTTAATATAATTATTGATATATTCAACAAAATTTACTGCATCTTATTTCTGCAAGTATCTAGAAACTTCTGGCCCTTGACTCCCAAATTTTAAGTGCTTGCATTGCTTCTCCAAAAGGGCAATCAATATTGCTACTTATTGTTTAATTTTTTTAAAAATTAATTACATGTAACATATAATAGAGTCTGTGAAAGCTACAAAGATAAAACATAGAAGCAGTTTTTCAAAAGCACATAATCAAGGCGAAACATACAATTAACTTAAATATGGAGCAAAATTGAGATGAGAGCTGTAATAACGAAACCAGTGATTTGCTTTGCAAATGCAGGGATGAGAGAGATTATTTCTAACTGGGTAAGTACACACAGACTTCTTTGATAGCCAAGATGTCTCATTGAAAGGGAAGGATTCCTCATACCTTGATACAAGATGAAAGTACCCATGAAACAGTGGGAAAGAGTTTACAATAGAGGCTTAGTCTGTGTGAAGACCTGTTCATTTGGCTGGGTTCAGCAACCTGCAGCCTCTTCATAGCAATCTCTCTGGCAAGGGATCATTCTATTGACAATGAGAGAGCAAAAGCTCTCTCCAATTGCTGGAAAACAGCCCAAAGATCACCTGGTAATTTGGGGCTAGTAGCCAGAGCTTTAAGCATGAAGGATGCAAGTTTGCTCACCAGGTTGATGACTCCATTTGTCATGGTGTATCGACAACATGGCATTGACCTAATTACAGTCATCTATAATTACATGGCTCACACTGTCACCATGACTTCATTGGAGTTTTTGAAAAGTTAAAGAAGACAATATTTGGTAATCAATACTGTAGTTTAAGAACAGTATTCAATTAAATTACCCTTGCTGGATAGAGGATGCCTTTATACTGATTATATCGTTTCTGAAGTATAATTCTTCAACTATGCAAAGATACCTCAGGCTGATGATCTTTTGCCAAGTTTCTGAAATACATTGGCTAACAATAAGATCTCAGGTGTACATTTTTATTTTTCTTTTATTCGGCCTCAAACTTAGCTTCACTCAGGGGTAAGAGCATACAGAGTCCTGCTCATGTCTCCTAACTTCACTGCAATCAGTTAATACAATCTGCCCAGAGCCAGCTAAATAAAAGTTCAAGAAAAATGGAAAAATGGGTTTCAGAAATAGCTGACTCCAGGAAAGCTAAGGTTAAAGGAAATGCATTTATTCTGAAATGCATCCATTAATCAGGACTCTGTCTATTTGATTAAAAGCTCTTTCAGTAAAAAGCAACAGAAATTCACTTAAACTAACTTATGTGAAAAAAGGGAATTTATTATAAGAACAAGGAAGTATACCCTGGGATCCAAAGGAAGAAGGATAGCTGGTCACACAAGAACTGACACCAGGAAATGGGAAAATCAGGCACAAAGGCAGGTATTCTTCATCTGTGTGGCTTGCTGGGTCTCTTCCTAATTGTCCCTTGCTTTGGTCCCTGGTTCAGGTTTGGCCTGCTTTCTGTGACCTGATTGTTCATGATGAAAGTGACATTCTACAGTGATAAGACTTGATTATAAATTATAAAGAAATTCCTTTTCTTCCAAGTTCAAATGTTATCAGACCCCGACATGTGGTACCCTATCCCAAATTTCTAGATGAGTGATTCTCATTGGCACAATGTGAATCAGGTCTTCACCCCACATGGTTTCAGATATGGCTAGGGGCACAGTTTCATATAACAAAGCACAGATGTGTGTATGGGGAGTTTGCATGAAAACTCTCCTCTCTCATCAACTCTACATGGTTGTTTCTACCGTAGTGTTCTAGCAGGGACATTTTCTGAGGAACCTGGATCAGAATTTACATGAGTGTTTAATATCCTACAGCCCATGTGGCAAAACCAGGAGGACCTTAGGTCTGTCTCACTCCACTGTGAGATTCATAGATGAAAGATATATACTAAAGATTGTTCTGCTCTGATAATTACTGGGGAATGACAGTTCTCACAGTTACAGGTTAACTGAGACATTTCAAGGGAGATTTCACAGTTTCAGGAACAATTTTCTCAGCATCTTTGAAAACACAATGAAAGCTAGTTCCATAGCAAGACTATGGAAGTCAGGGAAATGTGCTGCCTGGGATCCTGATGAGGAAAACATATTTGACCCAAAGGCCTGTCCCAGATCTGTCTTGAAGTTTTCATAGGAGCCACATTTCCGTCTCAACATTCCCAGACAAAGACAGCACAGAAGGCTGGGAACTAGCCGTGTCCATTCCTGCCAGACGTATGCTTCCTTTATCAGGCTTCCTTGACATACTACATCTCATCAGCTGAAAGACCCTTGAACTGTGCAATAGAGGGAAATGTCCCACTTGATACCCCTCCTGTCCTCTCCTCCCAGTTGCTGGAACTGCATCACATTCTAGAGAACTCCCCTGCTCCTACGCTCCCCTTCACCCTCCCAGGTGGTTCCTTCAGTTAACCTCTTCCTTGTCTAAGCTTTTCTTTGCATATGATGATCAAGGCACATGATAACACAAAAATGTTAGAGTAAATTTTGAATAAGGAAAGGAAGAGAAATTTGTATTAAAATTAAAGGTGTAGTTGAAAGGGAGCTTAAAAGAGATTTATTTCTGCATTGTTCATTGGATAGTCTAGGACATCCCATTGATTTAATTTGATTTCCAGAGTAGCTTATTATTCTTCTCTCTTTGAGAAGACATTTATATAGCAAATGTAACAAAAATGTTAAAAGAATAAAAATGCAGAAAGTAAAAAGCTACAAAATAAAATCAACCTATTAACATACCATCATTAAATTTTATACATAGATATATAAATATATTCAAAATCATTTATGTATATATTTGAAATCATTTGGCTATGACTTTGAACTTTTTCTAAGTTAGAATTAAATAAACAATTTGGATCTTAGAATTAAATAAACAATTTGGATCTTTTTCTTTTCACTATATTATGTTAAGAAGATGTCTAAATGTCATTAAATAATCTATATTTTTAATAATTGTGTATAATTCAGATTTTATACTTTGGATCTAACAATGTGCCATTACATCTCTGTTTTCATTCCTAATTACCATTCTGGACAAAAGATAAAGTATGGGTATTGTGAAATAACAAGAATGTATAGCTGCTTGAATAGAATTTGCCAAGTTTTTTTTTTTTTTTTTTTTGAGTCAAAGGGAAAGCAATAACTTGCTATCACAAGTCTGTGATTGGGGGCAGAGGTTGAGCACTTTAGACCACTGGAAATTCAGGGAAGGAGCATTAATGATCTCCTATCTTTCAGAACTAGGACCCTCCCATACTGTAGCAAGTGCTTAAAATACACCTGTTGGATGGGTCTGCTGTCCCTCTCCAGATGACTCTGACCATGATTTAATCACTGTTTCCCTTCACTGTACTGAGCAGTCTGTCAGAAATAGCAGTAGTGACCTCTGTATATTCACCTCCCATGCAAACTGCCTCTGGATCTTTCCCCATCGTACTCTCATTCTAGGAGCAAAAAACCAAATGTCACCTCACTGGTGGTAGGTTCCAATAGGACGAACTGGACTGCCTACCCCTAGGATTAGAGTAATAAGAACTAGGTCAGTTATTTGGACTGAATGGGAACCCTGAGGCCTACCAGTCAGTTGGAACAATATGTTGGGGGCACTGCCAACCTACACATTCCTTGACTACTGTTGGAGCCACTTTGAAGGGAAAGGAAACAAGAGGTGGTTATTAACAACACTTTCTTGGGATTTTACTTTTTGTGAAGAAGCCAAGCATCAATTCTCTTAAGAGAATATGGTGATTCATAGCTTTCTTGGCCCCCCAAACATTCCAATCAACCCAACTTACTAGGCTTATAATGAGGTGATAGAAATGATAGAATTGTCCTGGAGTATTGTAGAATAAGATGGGTTCTACACAATTTTTAGTGCATCCTGCCATATCTAGATTAATGCCCCAGAACAAGTAGAAAAATCAATACAAAAATTTAAGGAGAGCGACCCTTGATTTTCTAAGGTAGTTAGGTACTATTAGTTACCTCACCTTAGAAAACTTTTATAAAGTTACAACCTTGAGTCCTATAGCTCAGATAAATATGACTCTACTTATTACTATAAGTTATTCTCAAGCGTTAAAGTAGTTGAAATGTGTATTTAGTGTAAGATACAAAAACTTAAGGCTCTTGACCATTAACCTGAATATTATCATTTGGGTTGTCAGATTAAATTTTTCTCTATTGGAGGCTACTACTGTGGCTGGCTGGCTGTCGACTTTCTTCTGTATGATGCAGATTCTAAACTGATTCATGCTATGACTACATCTGGCTTTCTCCTGGAAATGATGCCCACATGTCAAGAAAATTCCCATTATTGCAAGAACATGACAGTTTTCTGCTTGGGTTAGTAAAACTCCTCAATACCAGGGGTCTCCCGGATAATGAGGTACTCTCACATGATACAAATCTTTAGCTGTCAATGTGCTACTAAGTGATGAATAATACTTACAAGATTTTCAGGCCTCACCATGAAAAACAAGGCCTTATCAGTTGGGTCCTGTCAATATTTTGTTGAGCTGCTTTTCAAGGCTCATCAACATTTTCTCCATTTTTTTCAATCCCTTAATCACTCATATGGGGTTTGAGGGGTGAAGAGGAGATTATCAAGTTGTCTATCATCAAATGGCTCTCTCAACCAGAACTGTGGTACTCCCCTATGAATCATGCCATGTCTCTGCATTTTACCATGGATATGAAAGAAGCAGGTGGGATATGTCCTGTGAGGTGGTTTCATGTGTGGATGAGGACCCTGCCAACATAATCACTCCTCACTTAGTCTGTTAACACTGTGCCATTCTGGATCTCCAGGGAGCTGCTGAGGTAAGATGTACCAGGGTTGTGATCAGATCCAATGAATCAAAAACCAAACACATGTTCTACTGAGTGGGTGTGGAACCTCTTTCAGGTGTTGACAATGTCCCTTACCACTGCTAACTCAGCACCTGGCCCAGCCCGCTTCTGTCATCATCACATGACCTATCATAATTTTTCACTCTTTTTGTGGCACACATATTATGGTCCCTGTTTTTCACATAAGGAGGCAGGCTCAGAAATAAGCCACTTACTCAAATCATAGAGCTGAGAAGGGGTGGAACTAAGATTTCATGAGAACTCTTTGCCTCTCAGACCCATATTGCAAAGTCATGTCATGGAATGCATTAGCTATGCATACACTAAAGATTTCTAAGTTAAGACCATTGTGGCAAACATTTTTTATAAGACTAAAAAAAAAAAAAATCTGCCATGCCGGGGTCCAGCCCTAGCACAAAGGGTCGTGGTGCTCTCTGGTGATTGGGATGGCGTCGGCGAGGTGGAGAACAAAGCAACACAGACTCAGTGATCTGACGCTAAGTTGTGTTCTAACTTTATTTTTTCCACACACCATTTTTATATGTTAGCTTCTAGCTTGAGTACAATATCTTGAGGTCACACAAAAGGAAACTGACGCAAACGACAAGACAATAGGCAAAACATATTAGCAGATTAAATATTATCAACTCTTCATAATGTTTTTAAGTATTCTTCTATATAATCTTTAACTAGCTCTACTATATTACTGGGAACATCGTGCACAGAAGTCATTTCTATGAACAACATATAAGCTTACACTATGTGGTTAATAATTAGTTCAATAGGAACAATAGCTCTTGCTAGATTACACCTCCTGCTTTTGCCCAGTAAGCATTAGCCTGTCCTGCCCAAGAAAGCTGTTCAGAGCAACTAAGCAAACACCAGCATTTTACATATTTTAAATATTCTAAAAAGGGGAGATGAGCCTTCCGTGTACATTTTTCATTATAATATACTTGATGCCAACCAAGGTATATACTGCCAGTGGGAGATAAAGGGGGTCTAAATCTAAGGGACCAGAAGCTGGTTTCCTAGGAGGATACCATAGTTTTCCATTAACCAAGTAAGCATTACCAAATGCTGTCTGAATTGTTGGGACTATTTTTCTAGCCTTAACAGCTTTGTTTGTGACTTGTTTGTCTGGAGTTAAGGTGGGAACAACGTGTCTTTCTGCCCTAGGTCATCTAGGAGTAGTCACCATCCACAGTGACATTTAGCATAAGTTGCTGGAAATGAGCATAGCATTCTTTCCAAGTTATACTTTTATCACCCCAGAACAAGGGGCTTTCTTGGTTATATCCAATATGATTAGCTGTTTGATTCTTGTGTTCTAAATCCCCTAAGACCCTAAAATTCCCCAAAATCCAATATAATATTATTCCCAAGCATAGGCAAATTAAACAAGACAACAGGAAACAGCGGCCCCAATTCCCAGGAAGATGAGACCTTGCAAACATCTTTGTAACTCAGTGGAATCCTTGTCAAGCACTGAGGGGAATTGAAGAGGGCGCATCACTACCAAATATACATATTCACCCCTTAAGAAAAAAAAAAGGCAGTACGGGAAAACAGTTTAAATTGTTGGATATGGGCTTCCCAATCTAAACATCTGGATACTCAGTATCCCAGAGGTCAGCGGTCAATTAAACACTTCATCAATGTGAAGTGGTGATGACACTCAAAATTTTTATAGTCTGGAAAACAAGTTTTGAAGTCAGTCTACATTGGGTTACTTTATGCCAGTAGTTTGGAAAGAAAAAAATTAAAGACACTACAATTTGAATGTTTGTGTAGCTTAAAATTTTATCTTGAAACTTAATTACCAATGCAGTGGTTTTAAGAGGTGGGGCCTTAGGAGGTGACTAGGTTGTAAGGGTCGAGCCCTCATGAGTGGGACCAGTGCCCTCACAAAAGGACTTGAGAGACTATTAGTTCCCTTTGCCCTTTTTCTTTTTCATTTATTTTTGTCATGTGAAGACACAGCATTTTTCTCTTCTGCCACATGAGATGCAGCAGGAAGCATCATCTTGGAAGGATAAAGCAACCCTGACCAGACACTGAAACTGCTGGTGCTTCATTTCCAAATTTCCAACCTCTTGAACTGTTAGAAATAAAGTCCTGAGGACACTTGGGCCTGGCTCCCTACCTACCAATGCTGGGCTCCCCAGCCGCCTCCATTTAGGGAGGCTGCAACCACTATCATAACCCCCTTGATGTGGTAACCTCCACACTGGGACACAGGGCAGGGCCTGGAGGCAGAAGCCTACTCTGGCACCACCCACCACAACACTGCATGTTGGAACAGACTGTCCAATACCACTGTACCTCATCGTCCTCATTGCCCTCTCTTTGAAAGTAGTCACCTCCATCTTGGGACACCTCCGCTATCATCTTGGGTTATCTCTGCTTCCACCATTGTCAACTTTAGTTGGGGCAGCCTCCATCTTGGGATGCTGGACAGGAAGCCCAATATCAAGCAAGGTACAAACAGATTAGCCACCACCACCCCCAACTAGGGACATTGCTGCTTCCATCTAGGGAAAATAGCCAGGACCTGGTAGACCATCACCAAGGTCCCTGCAGGATTGGTTACACTTGAAGTCTCTTTGCTAGGTGTAACAGCCACCAACTTGCTGCAGAGGCAGGAGAGAGCCTTGCATGGGGTCTGTAGGTTACAAGAGGGTGTGAGGTCATCTTGATCTTGGCTCACCCAGTCAATCAGCCTGGCACCAACTGGGTTCCCATGGCCAACTTGGGTGGCACTTTCTGGGACCCAACATCAGCCCAATTCCTGACTCCCTCCCCAGTCCAGCATCCACCAAAAATCTTGTCCCAGCAGTTTGGCAATCAATGGAACCCTCTTGCTTCCCAATCCCCAATCTCCTGAACATCACCTACCCACCAACCCCACCGAGCGCTTGAAGCTACATGGCTAGCCCACAGCTCTCAACACCTGGTCTTGATCTGCCAGATTCAGAACAGCGCTCCATGACAGGTGTACAGGTCCTGATGCTCAGCCCTCAGGACCTCCAAAAAGAGAGGTTCCTAATTGGGAAGTCGGAAGGGCAGGGGCAAAAGAGATATAGCTTAGAGACTAAATTAGAGACTAGGAATTATGAGGGCCACAGGAATGTAAGGGGCTAAGACCAGACTTCCACATCACATGAGTGGAACCCAAAGGAGATTTCTGGGGTGTGGTCTTTGAACAGGGACTGGCAATTGCTATACCTTGCCTCCAGGAGTTCTACCTCCAAGACTAACCCTCCCACCCTAGTAACCTTCACCAACCTGAAGGTAGAGACTCCAGCAAAAACCAGATAAACTCACCTATTAGATGAGAAGGGAAGCAGGGAAGATGTTGAACTCCAAGAGAAACAATTGTTCAATTTACCTTCGAGGTGTTTTTCTCTCTTTTTCTTTTATTGCCCTCACATCCCCAACATTTGTGAAACCAAGTTTTTCTCATACATCAGGCTTCTAAGACCTGGAATGTCATTGCATATTCTTTTGTTTTTACATTTTTTTCTTTTTTTCAATTTTTTAAACACTCTCTGTAGAGTTCCTCACACTTATCTGTCTTCGTGGCATCATTTTCTCTCTTTTTTCCAGGTAACAGGCAAATTTTTTGATTCCTCTTTCATACTTCCTATGATCTAATACCTCTACATGATCACCTCCTACCTCATTATCATCTCATCCTACACTCCGCTGTTTCTCTCTTTGTTCACCATTATAAACTGTAGACACCTTCACAAACCTGTTTATATTGTAGATAATAATCAAAAATATCATTTCTGCTTATTGTGACAAAACTATAAACATTTTAAGAGAACCTATTTGGTTTAAGGCTGCATATTGTTTGCATGGGGTCCTGTTAATATTGATCTCCCCTTAAAGGCGAGGTATAGGAAACCTGTACAGACACTGTAAGTCTATATGGTAGAAACTATAAAATCTCAGATCCACACTGCTAGAGAGGAAGACACACAAACAACATGAAAAAACAAGGGAAGAAAGAGCCCCCCCAAAATAAAGATGCTATAGTAATAGAATCCATAGACAGCACAGTAGAAGAAATGTCAGAGAAGGAGTTCAGAATGTAAATAATTAAAATGATATGTGAAGTAAAGGATGATATAAGAGAGCAAATGCAGGCAGCAAAAGATGACTTCAGTAAAAATAGAGATTCTGAGAAAAAAAAAAGAGAAATCCTTAAAATGAAGAAAACAATGAACCAAATTAAAAACTCAACAGGAAGAATTACCAACAGACTAGATCACTTGAAAGATAGAACCTCAGGCAATGAAGACAAAATATTTAGTCTTGAAAATAAAGTTGAGCAAACAGAGAAGATGATAAGAAATCACGAACGGAAACTCCAAGAATTATGGGATATCATGAAAAAAATAAATTTAAGAATTATTGGAATTGAGGAAGGCACAGAGATACAAACCAAAGGAATGAACCATGTATTCAATGAAATAATCAGAAATTTTCCCAAACCTGAAGAATGAAATGGAAAATCAAAAACAAGAGGCTTACAGGACACCACATGTACAAAATTACAACAGAATCACACCAAGGCACATTATAATGAAAATGCCTAACATACAAAATAAAGACAGAATATTAAAGGCTGTGAGAGAAAATCGTCAGATTACATATGGGGGAACCAATACGAATATCAGCAGATTTCTCAGCCCAGACCCTAAAAGCAAGAAGGGCCTGGAACAACATATTTCAAGCTCTGAAAGAAAATGGATGCTGACCAAGAATCACACCCAGCAAAACTTAACCTTCAGATTTGATGACAAAATAAAATCCTTCCATGTAAACAAAAGCTAAAAGAATTTACAAATAGAAATCCTGCCCTACAGAACATTCTCAGCAAAATATTCCATGAGGAAGAAATGAAAAAAAAAAAAAAAACAATGTAAGGCAGAAAAAGGAGGAATTACCCTAAAGGAATAGCCAATTAAAGGAGAAACCAAATCAAGTTAAAAACAAAAAATATGCCAAAATGACCAGGAATACAAGTCATATCTCAATAATAACTCTGAATGTTAATGGCTCAAATTAATCAAAAGACATAGACTGGCATATTGGATTAAAAAAATAAAGACCCCAAAATATGCTGACTTCAAGATACTCATCACAGAAAAAGACAGACACAGACTAAAGGGGGAAGTATGGGAAAAAACATACCATGTGTGGACTCAGTAAAAGAGTGGGGGTTTCCATCCTCATATCAGATAAAGTGGACTTCAAGCCGAATTTAGTCGGAAGGGATAAAGAAGGACATTCATACTGCTTAAGGGTAGCATAAATCAACAAAACACAAAGATCATAAATATTTATGCCCCAAGCAATGGTGTATCCATGTACATCAAACAAATCCTTCTCGATTCCAGGAACCAAATAGACCACAATACAATAATAGTGGGTGACTTTAACACGCCTCTCTCACCACTGGACAGATATTCCAAACAAAAACTAAACAAAGAAACCATAGAAATCAATAACACAATCAATAATTTAGAATTAACAGACATATATAGAATATACATAGAATATTCCATCGACCAATGAGTGAATATACTTTCTTCTCATCTGCACATGGATCCTTCTTTAAAGTAGACCATGTGTTATGCCACACAGCTACTCTTAGAAAATTCCAAAAAGAGAGATATTACCTTGTATTCTATCAGATCATAATGGAATGAAATTAGAAATCAATGATAAAATAGAAAATAGAAGCTACTCCATCACCTGGAGACTAAATGATATGCTACTAAATGATGCCTGGATAGCAGAAGACATCAGGAAGGAGATCAAAAAATTCTTAGAGGTAAACATGAACAATGATACAACATATCAAAATCTCTGGGACACTATGAAAGCAGTACTAAGAGGAAAATTCATTGCATGGAGTGCATTCAATGAAAACATAAAAAGTCAAAAAATAAATGACCCAACATTACAGCTCAAAGTCCTAGGAAAAGAACAGATCAACACCAAAAGTAGTAGAAGACAGGAAATAATTAAAATCAGAGTAAAGATCAATGAAATTGAAACAAAAGAAACAATTAAAAAAAATGTTGGTTCCTTGAAAAAATAAATGAAATTGATAAACCTATAGCCACACTAGCAAAGAGAAGGTGAGAGAAGACTCAAATTACTAAAGTTTGTGATGAAAAAGGAAATATAATGATAGACACCACTGAAATACAAAACATAATTAGAAGGTATTTTGAAAATCTATACTCCAACAAAATAGAAAATCTCAAAGACATGAACAGATTTCTAGAGACATATGATGCAACCAAACTGAATCTGGAGGACATACACAATTTAAACAGATCAATTTCAAGCAATGAAATAGAAGAAGCCATCAAAAGCCTACCAACCAAGAAAAGCCCAGGACCAGATGAATTTTCACTCAAGTTCTACAAGACTTTCAAGGAAGAACTAGTTCCAATACTCCTCAAAGTATTCCATGAAATAGAAAAGGAAGGAACCCTTCCAAACTTATTCTATGAAGCTAGTATCACCCTGATACCAAAACCAGACAAAGACACATCAAGGAAAGAAACCTTCAGACCAATATCCCTGATGAACATAGATGCAAAGATTCTTAACACAATTCTGGCAAATTGCTTACAAAAACATTAAAAATATAGTGCACCATGTTCAAGTGTTTTTCATCCCGGGGAAGAAAGGTTGGTTCAACATCTGGAAATCAATAAATGTAATTTATCACATCAACAGGTTTAAGTTTAGAAATCAGATGATTATTTCAATAGATGCAGAAAAATTGAATAAAATACAGCACCCCTTCATGCTCAAAACACTAGAAAAAATAGGGATAGTAGGAATGTTCCTTAACATTGTAAAGGCTATCTATGCTAAGCCCATGGCCAATATCATTCTAAATGGAGAAAAACTGAAAGAACTCCCTCTAAATCTGGAACAAAACCGGGATGCCTTCTTTCACCACTTCTATTCAACATCGTCCTTGAAACCCTACCCAGAGCAATTAGACAGACCAAAGAAATTAAAGGGATACAAATAGGAAAAGAAGAACTCCAGCTACCACTATTTGCTGATGACATGATTGTACATTTAGAAGATCCAAGAAATTCCACCAGAAAACTTCTAGAACTCAAAAATGAATTCACAAAGTAGCAGGATATAAAATAAACACATAAATCTAATGCATTTCTATTCATAAGTGATGAAACCTCTGAAAGAGAATTTAGGAAAACTACCCCATTCACAATAGCCTCAAAAAAAAAAACAAAAAAACCACACACACACACTTGGAAATCTACCTAACAAAAGAGGTGAAAGACCTTTACAATGAAAACTATAGAACACTAAAGAAAGAAATTAAAGAAAATCTTAGAAGATAGAAAGATCTCCCATGTTCTTGGATAGGCAGAATTAATATTGTAAAAATGGTCATACTACCAAGTTGCTATACAGATTCAATGTAATTCCTATTAAAATACCAATGACATGCCTCAAAGAAATAAAACAATCATGAAATTCATTAGGAAGAATAAGACACCCAGAACAGACAAAGCAATCCTAAGCGGGAAGAAGGAAACAGGAGGTATCACAATACCGAACTTCAATTATACTACAGAGCGAAAGTAACAAAAACAGCATGGTATTGGCACCATCAATAGTACAATGGTAGATCAATGGTACAGAATAGAGGACACAGAGACAAACCCACATAAATACAGTTATCTCATACTAGACAAAGGTGCCAAAAGCATATAATGGAGAAATAACATCTTCAAGAAATGGTGTTGGGAAAACTGACAACTCATATGCAATAAAATGAAATTAAATGCCTATCTCTCACCCTGTACAAAACTCAACTCAAAATGAATCAAGGACCTAGGAACTAGACCAGAGATCCTGCACCAAATAGAGGAAAAATAAGCCCAAATCTTTATCATGTCAACTTAGGACCAAACTTCTTTAATAAGACTCAAAGCACCAGAAATAAAAGCAGGAATAAATAAATGGGATAGATTCAAACTAAAAAGCTTTTTCTTAGCAAAGGAAACAATCAGCAATGTGAAGAGTGGGAGAAAATCTTTACCACATGCACTTCAGATAGAGCACTAATCTCCAGAATTTATAAAGAACCCCAAAAATTTTACACCAAGAAAACAAAGAACCCAATCAATAAATGGGCTAAGGAAATGAGCAGACACTTCACAGAAGAAGATCTGCAAGCAATCAATAGATATATGAAAAAATGTACATCTCTAGTAATAAGAGAAATGCAAATCAAAACTACCCTATGATTTCATCTCATCCGAATTAGAATGCTTATTATCAAGAATACAAGCAACAATAGGTGTTGGCGAGGATGTGGGGAAAAAGGTACACTCATATATTGCTGGTGGAATTGCAAATTGGTGCAGCCACTCTGGAAAAACTTTGGAGATTCCTTAGAAAACTTGGACTGGACCCACAATTGATCCAACTATCCCACTCCTTGTCCTATACCCAAATGCCTTAAAATCAGCATACATCAGCCACATCAATGTTTATATCAGTTCAATTCACAAAAGCTAGATTGTGGAACCAACCTAGATGCCCTTCAATAGATGAATAGAAGCCAGGCGCGGTGGCACACACCTGTAATCCCAGGGACTGGGAGGCTGAAGCAGGAGGATCGTGAGTTCAAAGCCAGCCTCAGCAACTTAGTGAGGCCCTAAGCAACTCAGTGAGACCCTGTCTCTAAATAAAATACAAAATAGGGCTGGGGATGTGGCTCAGTGGTGGAGTGCCCCTGGGTTCAACCCCGGTTCCAAAAAAAAAAAAAAATAGATGAATGGATAAAGAAACTGTGGTATATATACACAATGAAATATTACTCAACTATAAAGAATAAAATTGTGGCATTTTCAGGTAAACGGATAGAGTTAGAGAATATAATGTTAAGGGATATAAGCCAATATATCCAGGAAATCAAAGTCCTAAAGTTTTCATACGTGGATGATGACACATAACGGGATGGGGGAAGGTTAAAGGAAGAATGGAGGAAGGATGGATTGTTAAGAGGGAATGGGGGGTGAAAAGGGGGTGGGATAATGGAATGAGAGAAACATCATTACCCTACATACATATGTGATTAATGAATGGTGTGACTACTTCGTATACAATCAGAGAAATGAAAAGTTGTACCCCAATTGTGTACAATGAATCAAAAAAATTTCCCTCTCTCATCCTGCACAAAACTCAACTTGAAGTGGTTCAAAAACGCAGGAATTAGATCAGAGATCCTGCACTTAATAGAAGAAAACCTAGGCCCAAATCTTCATCATGTTAGCCTAGGACCTGAATTCCTTAACAAGACTACTAAAGCACAAGAAATAAAATCAAGAATCAATAAATTGGATGAATTCAAACTAAAAACCTTCTTCTCAGCAAAGGAAACAATCAATCGAGAGATTCTACAGAATGGGAGAAAATCTTTACCACGTGCACCTCAGATACAACATTAATCTCCAGGATATATAAAGAAATAAAAAAAACTGAAACACCAAAAAAATAAATAAATAAATAACCCAATCACAAAATGGACTAAGGAACTGAACAAACACTTCACAGAGGAAGATATACAATCAATCACAAATGTATAAAAAATGTTCATTATCTCTAGCAATTAGAGAAATGCAAATCAAAGCTACTCTAAGATTTTATCTCACTGCAGTCAGAATGGCAATGACCAAGAATACAATCACCAATAAGTGTTGGCGAGGATGTGGGGGAAAAGGTACACTCATACACTGCTGGTGGGACTTCAAATTGGTGCAACCATTATGGAAAGCAGTAAGGAGATTTCTCAGAAAACTTGGAACCAAACCACCATTTGACCCAGCAATCCCACTCCTCAGTTTACCAAAGAACTTAAAATCAGCATACTACAGTGATGCAGCCACATCAATATTTATAGCAGTTCAATTCCCAATAGCTAAAATGTGGAACGAACCAAGATGCTCTTCAATAGATGAATGTTAAAGAAACTGTGGTGTATAAATATATATGTATGTGTGTGTGTGTGTGTGTACAATCAAATGTTACTCAGACTTAAAGAAGGAAGAAATTATGGTACTTGCAGGTAAAAGGATGGAGTTGGAGAATATCACACTAAGCAAAGTAAGCCAATCCCAAAAAACTAAAGGCCAAATGTTTTCTCTGATAAGTGGATGCTAATCCATAATTGAGGGGAGGGCTAGGGAAGGATGTTGGAACTTTGGATTGGGTAGAGGGGAGTTAGTTGAGGGTAGGAGGCATGGGACAGGGGAGATGGAGGAATGAGATGGACATTATTACCCTATGTACATGTATGATTGCATGAATGATGAGACTGTATGGTGTACAACCAGAGAAATGAAAAGTGCTCCATTTGTGTACAATGGGTGGAAATGGAGTCTGCTGTCATGTATAGCTAATTAGAGCAAATTTAAAAAAAAAAGAAAAGAAATAAAGTTCTGTCATTTATAAATTACCCAGACAAAAGTAATGGGATGGATGAAGACAGTTATCATTGGTAGCCCACTGGAATTAGTAGGCAATAAGACTTGCAAAACAAAAATAAACAAAGAAACAAGAACCCAAACAAACAACAGCAACTCCTTCCCCAATTAAAAAAACCAAAGAATGTTTTATAGTCCTGAATATTTGGGTAAATGTTATAATGAAATAATTCCTGTTTATGCTACTTTTTAAATTTTATATTTTGATTCTCAGAGATGGATCCTTCAGTCTTTCCTTTGCAATGTTTATGTAGGTTTCTGCTGCTTACACTATGAATATTGATATTCTCTACTGAAGACAAATTATTTTATTAATTTTGTATGATAGGTGAAAATATTCCTGATTTCAAGACCAGATCTCAGTAGTTTTTATGAAAAGATAGCAAAAGCTGGATACATAAAAGAATTAATAGGAATATCATATAAAACAAAGAAAACTTGATTTATGCTACATAAAACTAAAGGTTTAATGACATAGCAACACAAAATCCAAAGGATTCCTCCAGAGATGTAAATGAAAACTGTACACCTTTACCTGCCAAACTTTGAATGTTGCCAGGAAGTGATCAAATGAACACCAATGTAAATAGAAGTATTGGCTAAATACTATTTAAGCTGTTCTTCATAATAGTAGATTGGTTTGGGTTGAAGTTCTAGGCTCTTTGGGGAGAGGGTAAGTGTATTCTTACATTTGGTGCTATGCCAAATTGCTTAAGGTACATTTCCAATCTAATTAAAATAAGAAACAAAGCCTTATACTTTCAGAGCAATTTTTTTTTATTTTTTATTTTTTTTGTGGTGCTGGGGATTGAACCCAGGGCCTTGTGTTTGACAGGCAGCAAGCACTCTACCAACTGAGCTACATCCCCAGCCCTCAGAGCAATTTTTTAAAAAGTATTTTATTTAGTCCTAACAATAATCCTATATAATATTTTTTCCACTTTATAGACATGGAGTCTGTGGTTTAGAAAGAACTAACATGCTATAACTTGAAAAATAGACATTAAATTTACCTCTTTTAATTCCTAGCCCACTATTTAATCTCACCACAATGCGCAAGTGTTTTCCAATATTTTCTTATTAAAATTTTTATGAGAAATTTTCTATGGTGTTCTCATATGACATTGAGAAAGGGAAATAGGAGAACAAATTTTAAGAGGGTTTCTATACTGCAAGCACATTGATAAGACAAGAATATCCTTAGACTGGTAAACCTGACCAGCTAGAGCGTGTTTCTATTTATATTATGAATAAGAAATTATCTCTTTAAGATATATAGAGATTCTTTTGTGTCTTAGAAGCATACAGGTAAATGAGAATTATGTTCCTATCTTTGATGTATCCACTTGGAAGGAGAAGAACAGCCATGATTAGGTAATAGGTTTCAAACATACACAGAGGAGAAATAATCCATAAGGACTATTCTAGATAAGCACTGTATATATATTACTAAATTAAATTAATATAAATTACTTTATGTTAGATAGAGGGGAGTGAAGGGTGGGGGAGGGGCTTGGGGGAAGGAATGATAGTAGAAAACAGACATCATTACCTCATGCACATGTATGACTGAGTGACTGATGTTATCCCACAACATGTATCATCAGAAAAACAAGATTACACTCTATTTATGTATGACCTATCAAAATGTATAAATGCATTCTACTGTCACATACAACTGAGAACAAATAAAATAAAATAATTATCTACATAAGTAAGCTATGCTGTGGATCATTTATGATCACCACTGTGACACAGCTCCTTTAAAGCAAATATACATATTGGAATCAAGCTTTTTAAAACCTTGGACCAAAAAAAAGTGGCTTTTTTAGGAGAACATGAAGGAAATGAAGGATGGTTTTGTCCAGAATAAATACTGAGTCACATTTGTCATGGATCAATATTACTTAGTGTACTATAAAATCATAATATAAGTATTTATTTTAAATTCTCTGTGTTATGTAAAACTAATTTGAGGAGAATCATCATTTTATAGTTTGAATACTTTCATGATGAAGTAAATGGACTATCTAAACTATTTTGTAGGAAGTCAAGACATGATATATGGTTCAAATTAACATGTTGCCAGAAATGTCTTTCTCAGTCTGAACACAGAGCTGAGTCCAACTTTCATTCTGAAAAATTTGCCGTGTTGAATGAAAATATTCTGGATCCAGTCAAAAAGAAGTTCTGTTTTCTGGTGATCATTTTGCATCATTCTGATTTATGGAAAGTCTTGTGCCAATGGATATGAAATAATAAAACTGCTTATGAATACAATTTTCTAGCAGAACTCATGGTGCTCCTTTAAATTATTTTTAGTTTGTGTTTTTTGAATTATCTTAAAGTAAAACTGATCTTTATTTATTTTACATAAAATACATAGTTTTATGTATTTTAACATATGTATATTACCACCAAAACATTCAGTACACCAAAGGAGTCCATCCATCCAGGAAACTCCCTTGTGCGCTCCCTTGATAATAGCACCTTGCTCCCACCCAATGGCTGCATTTTACACAGTACGTGGAATGTGGCTGCTTATGAAACACACCACTGAGATACTAGTTACACCACAGAGCAGTGATTCTCTGTGCCACTTGTGCATGTTGGAGTGGGCACAGTATGTTATAACCATCTGAAAGGGCATTTTATAAACATATGAACAGTTTTCTTGTTTTTAAATTCTTTCCCGTGGATTGTGGTAAATGTTCCTTCTCTCCTTGAAGGGGGAAAAATCTTTTCTCTTTCCTATTTGAAAATCACTACTGTCCACCAATCTGCATGCTATCGTTTTCAGACCTCTGAAAAGAGAGGACTATGATTCTTAAGAGAAAAATAAACAAACAAGGTGAATCCTACATTTGATCCAGATTATAGCCTGGAGGCAAATCCTAGGAGATAGTACTGAACAGAGGAACCAATAAAAACTTTCCAACCCTTGAGGAGAATTGTTGAAGAAAAATATCAGAATTCATACAAAGGAGTATAATTTTGTAGGACAACATACCAGAAGAAAGGGAACTTCATACTTAAAGATAGAACTGGAGATCTGCAGAAGGATCATGTTGTATCTTGAACTGAGTGTAGATTTCTGTGTGCATGGGAAGAAATTATTGAAAATCTTGAACACTGACAGACAAGACATCAAATGATTTCTGAAGCTCAGAAATGTGAAGAATAGTTCATGTTACCAACAGAGAGAATAGAAAGACCTCATATAATATGTGTCATTGGGTGAAGTCCTTAGAAAAATGTTGAATGACTCAACTTTCTACCTCCAGAGACAGAACTGATGACATAAGATCACAAAAAAAACTTGCTCATAAATATCCATAGCATCATTATTCACAATAACTAAAAAGTAAAAACAACCCAATGCCCATCGACTGATATATGGATAAATGAAATGTGATGCATGCATGTATTGAAATATTATACAACCATAAAAGGAGTGAAATTCTGATATGTGCTACAAAGTAGGTGAACTTTGAGTTGTAATGTGAAAAAAGCTAGACAAAGAAGGCCAAATATTCTGAGATTCCATTTATATGAAATGTTTGAAAGAACCGAATTCATGTGCACAGAAAATAGATAAGTGATTGTCAGGGGCTGGTCAGAAGGAAATACATAGGTCTACACCGTGGCATGGGGTATGGAGTTTCTTTTGGGATAATGAATATTTTCTTGAGTGAGATAGTAGTGATGGATGTATAAGCTTGTGAATATGGCAAAGCCCACTTACTTTTACATTTTAAATAGTAAATTTTATAGTCTATAAACCATACCTCAACAAAAGAGGAAAGATATTCCATTAAAAGTAGGACTAAATTAAATCTACACTAAAGAAGCCCTGATTTACCCTAATCAAGTTTATTAATTAACCTTGAATTATGGACTGGGAAGGAAGTGACCAAATTCTTTCTCTTAAAAGCATCTGTGAATTTGGGTCACATTAATAAAACAACCATTTCATGCTCTAAAAATCAATCAAAGCAGGCAACACTATGAGAAGTTGATATTTTCACAACTTCTGGCTTTCAGAGGAGTGGGAATCTGTGGTGTTCTGGCCTGTGCCTGTTCTCCCTCTCCAGCTCCTTGCTGCAGAGGTCCTCCCAGGGTGGAGCAGGTGATGAGCACTGCCTATCTCCTCTGCTCTTTAAGGGACCCACTTGACATGGAGCAGTGAACAATGCCCATGCAGTGAATGATCAGTGGAACTGTTGGCAGAGTCAGGTGCATTTAGGAAAGCCATTGCGTCATATTTAGCCTGAAGTTATGAGTGTGGTTGAAATATAGGTGCAATTATACATATATTCACCAAACAACAAAGCCATGTGAAGAGGAGGCTGAAACTGGTAGAACTGAATGCTCTAAAAATAATATAAAGAAAATAATATCATATATAATATTATAGAAAATAATAAATGCTTAGCAATGTTTAGCAAACTACTTTAAGACTTTACACTGATAAATATAAAACACTGTTAAAAGAAATTAAGTAAGAATTTAATAATTGGGATGATAAGCCACATGAATAGTTTGGAAGATTAAATATTTTAGAATGGCAATACTCCCAAAATTCATAGTCATTGCAATTCCTTTCAAACTGCTGCTGTTTTTTTTTCTCCCAGAAAAAAATAGACAAGTGATCCTAAATTTATACAGTGATGCAGGAAACCTAAAATAGTAACAAACAAAGAGAAAATCTTGAAAAGAAAGAAACTTGGAGGACTCCAACTTCCTGATTTCAAAACTTACTATAAAGCTATAATAATCAATAGTGTCGGGTAGCCTACAAATAAACTAAAGATCTTTGGAATGTAATTACAATTCCTGAAAGACACACCTACATTGTGATTGTGAAGCCAGCACTGAGCCACATCCCCAGCACTTTTTTTTTTTTTTTTTTTTTTTTTTTGAGTCAGGATCTTGCTAAATTGCTGAGGCTGGTCTTAAACTTGCAATCCTCCTGCCTCCGCCTCCTCCTAGTCAATGGGATTACAGGGGTGTGCCACTGCACCCAACTGTGATTGGTTTTAACAAAAGTACCAATACAGTTCAATGAGAAGGAATGGTGTTCTCAACCCATGGTGCCAAGAAGACTAGAAATCCAAAACAGAAAGAACCTGGACCTCCCCTCAGACCACAAACAAAGTTTAACTCAAGTGTATTAGGAAACTAAATTTAAGTGTCTACACTATAAAACTCTTCAAAGAAAACACAGGAGTACATTTTTGTGATCATGGTTTATAGAATTACTTTTTGATATGATGAAAGCTTACTAAAAATGAAATAAATGAAGTGGAATTTGTCAAAATTTTGAAAAGTGTTTCTTATTATAAAGAACACAAGGAAAAAGTGAAAAGACAACCCACAGAATAAGAAAATACTTGCAATGGATAAGCCTCACCCTGGGAAAACCAGTTTCATGTTCACAGTATCTCCCCTGCCAGGAAGAATGGAGGAAGGATGGATTGTGTGGAGGGAAATAAGGGGTGAAGAGGGGAGGGGAAGGAAAGATAATGGAATGAGGCAACCATCATAACCCTATGTTCATGTATGATTACACAGTGTGATTCTACTTCATGTACGACCAGAGAAATGGAAAGTTGTACCCCATTTGTATACAATGAAACAAAAAATAATAAACAAAAAAGGAAAATATTTGAAAATCCTATGTGCAAAAAAGGGGCTCATATTCACAATTGAACATTCTTACAATTCAACCATAAAGATATAAAACCTGAATAGTAATTGAGCAAAGGAATTGACTAGACATTTCTTCAAACAGGATAAATAAATGTCCAATAAACACATTAAAATATGTTCAACATAATTTGTCTTTATGGGAATGCAAATCAATATCACATTGAAAGACAAAGTCATAACCCCTAAGATAGTTACAGTCAGGAACACGCACAGAGTAATTGTTAGTGAGAATGTAGAGAAATCCAACACTCACGCAGTGCTGAGGGGAATTTGAATTGGTGTAGCTACTTTGAAAACATTTCAGGCAGGTCTTCAGAATGTTAACATGGAGTCAGCATATGACCAAGCAGTTCCATAATTAAACACATATCACATGACACCGAAACCTCTATTTCCATGCAAAAACTTGTACACAGATGTTCAAAACAGCCTTTTGTGTTATAGCCAACAAATAAGAGCACCCCAAATGTCCATAAACTGACAAATGGATAAAGAAAATATGTTTTTTTCCACAAAATGAATGAAATACACATACTACAGTATAGATAAACTCTGAAAAATATGCTAGGTGAAAGAAGTCAGACACAAAGGGTGATGCATTGTATTATCCCATTTATAGGGAAAATCCATACCAAGCAAATCCATATAGACAGAAGGCTTGCCGTAAACTGGAGTTAAGAACTGTAGGCATCTTTCAAAGATAATGAAAATTTTCTGGAATCACACGGTGCTTTTGGTTGTACAACTTTATAAATACACTAAAAACCATTAAATATGCACATTTAAAGGGTATTATATAATAAACATGTATATAAATGTATCTCAATAATGTGTTATTTTTTATAAAATGTGAATAAATTAAACAATCTCATCAAAAGGCAAAATTTGTTAGTCTGGATGTAAAAACAAGATCCATCTATATGTTGCCTATATAGGAGATATACATTGGATAAAAAAGACAGAAGTTGGAAGTAAAGGAATGCAAAGGATACACTATAAATAACAACCTATTTCATAGACCTAAATATGAGAACAACATCATATTCTAAGAGTGAGAACTGGAGATGTAGAGATGAATTTACATTCCTGGAGTAGGATTGCAAGTTCAAGTATAAATCAAGTTAAGTGATAGTTCTGTAGTCATAGAAGTAATGCTGATGCATTACTGAGAATACAAAACACTTCTGAACTGGTTTTAGAAGACTTGAGAACTATGAGCACCATGGCAGACAAAACACATATTTGCAGTCTCAAACGTGGTGCATATGAAATGGCTGCGTATTAGGGTTTCATAAGGGCTTGAAGCCTCATGTTCTAACCATTCTGTTACTCCCTGTTTGGTTGTCTTTGGATCAGTTCTTCAGGAGACTCTTCCTTTTAATGGGCATGAAAATCATAATGAAATCATTTGAGAAGCATTTTGTGGAAGTGACGTGGGGACAATCACTTTCCCCAAGCCTGTATCAGCAGGTGGAGTGCATTTGAAAACAGTTGAAATTTGATTGTCAAATTTTCACAATATACACACTGAGTATCCTATTTCTGCATACCAACCTCTCAAAAGAAAGAGTTAAGATAAATTAAATAATTTGGCAAAGGGAATCCATGAACCTAAATAGAAAGAGTTAGTATTACCTAAGTCTTATTTTTTAGAAAATGTCCAGGTAATACAGAAGGAACATAATGTATACTGTCCTTCACTTAGAAGCATGATGTTTTTGATCCATCTTTAGTAGACTTATGAACTGGTAGAGCAGAAAAGGAAGACTGAGCGCTAAATGGAGGTAGAGCTGTCAGGTTTCAGTATATAAACTTACTTTAGGGTCTGAGCCAGGGAATTTCTTAGGTCTAAAACTTATGTCATTGGGCAAGGGCCTAACTATTTAGACTTAATTTAGGCATCCTAATTTTCACCTAATTCAGATATCTGTTTGAGTTGTGGGAGGATTGAAATGTTCTAACATGTGCAATACAACACCAGGCCTGTCCCATAACGAATGTTAAATATTAGATATCACCATTTGTTATGGTTTGGATACAAGTGTACCTATAAAAGTTCAGGTGTTAGATAATGTAGGAATGTTCAAACCTCAAATGATTAGATTATAAGAGCTGCAGCCTCATTGGTGAATCAATAATTCATTTGATGGATAATAGTTTGAATGGACTAGAGTGGAATCTGTAGGCAGGTGGGGCAAGGATAGAGAAAGCAGGTCACTGGGGATGTGTTCTTGGAGATTATATTTTGTCCCTGGCTCCTTGCTCTCTTCCTTTCTGCTTCCCAGCTGCCATAACCAAGCAGTTTTCCTCTGCCATGCCCTTCCTCCTTGAGGTTTTACTTCATCTTGGACCCAGAGTAACAGAGTCAGCTGGCCATGGACTGAAACTCTGAAAACATGACCAGAATAAACATTTTCTCCTTTAAGTTGCTCTGGTCAGGTATTTTGGTTACAGGGACAAAAAGCTGACTGACACACAATTTTTGCTGTTTTTATTTTTATTATTCCAGATTCACAATGCCTAATTAAAAATTCTGAAATTCACAGGCTTTGGAAACCACAATTTCCTTTTTCTTTTTCTTTTTAATTTTTAAAATTTGTTCTAATTAGTTGTACATGACAGTAGAATACATTTATGCATTTTGATAAATCATACATAAATGTAGTACAATTTCTCATTTTTCTGATTATACATATTGTAGGATCACATGGGTCATGCAGTCATATATGTACATGGGGTAATAATGTCTGTTTCACTCTACTATCATTCCCAAACCCATACTCCTTCCCACCCCTCACTCCCCTCTACCTAATCTAAATTAACTCTGTTCTTCCCTAACCCTCCCCTTATTGTGAATTAGCATCTGCATATCAGAGAAAACATTCAGCTTTTGATTTTTGGGTTTGGCTTATTTCACTTAGCATGATATTCTCCAGCTCCATCCATTTACCAGCAAATGTAAGTTGGCACAAACCCATTTAGTAACGAATCTAAACTGAACTGATGTGAGGCTATATATAGACTTTTATTCTCATTTGATTCATATGCTTATTTGTTTAGTCATAGAAATATTAAAGTGTTTAATTATAGAATGCTGCCCAAAATCTTGCTGGGAATATTCTGAAATGCATACTATATCAACTTTCTAAAATTTGAAAAATCTGAATTTGGAAGCCCACTTGTCTTCAAGGGCTCTTAGGAAAGGAATAGTTGACCTGCATCTTTATTATTATCATCACAAAATGTCACAAAGCTAATAATCTTTTCTCTTTACACAGCAGGGAGAAATTAGACAGGTTATACTTCCATTGGGAAATGAAGCCACCAATAAGGGAAAGGGGAACAGCTAACTCTGAATTTAATTACAGTTCTTGCCTAACACTGTTACATTCTGACTCAAATGTCTAAAACAGAATTAAAGATAGAAACAGAGTTACAATCTAAAATGAAAGAACTGAAAATGGTACTCATAATTTATTGCATCATTTGAAAGAATGAGTATATTTTCTAAAGAGGTAGTCACACTACCTCTTTTTCCTACTCAGCTAATGACAGAACATAGGAGCAGAACTAGATAGAAAATCAGTAGTGTGAGTGGGTGATAGAAAGACTACGACCACAAAATCATTCCTGATTGAGAACCCTAGAGAATTAAATAAAATCACCCAATAAAAAGAAGTTCAGTCAAAGGTGCAAGCTCAGTACTGCACTGAGACAAGACCCAGTAATCTCTTTTGCCAGTTTTCAAGTTTTGGATAAATGATAACCGTTTTGAGCTCTGTAAGACTAGCTTCTATTAGTCCCTCGGGATACATACTGCAATGTCTGGAAACTGTCCATGATCACAGCTGGGCAAGGTATAATAGTACTAGCGAGGAAAACTTCTCAACATTCCTCAAAGCGTAAGACAGCCTCCCAAACAAAACATCAATGCCATTTTGAGAAATTTTGCTCTAAGGAGAGAGGTTAGCTTAACTATATTCATCCAATGGGGTGAAAGGAACTACTTAGTCATGGAAAAGACATCTCTAAAGTATCTTCTTAGGTCCCTTTTGAACAGTCACTGGTTGTATACCCAATTTAGCAATCTTATCCTTAAAGTTGTCTGCTAACTTGCCTATATATCTCTATCTCAAGTATATGTAGAACTGGTTTTTACTTGTTTCTCATTAATGAAAAATCTTTGATACATGCTCACTTTATATTTGCATGTTGATTTTTATTTTAAACCTTTTAAAAATTATATTTGAATAATTATTAGAATAGCTAGAAGAATAGATAATTCAGGAAAACTTATTCAAAGTTCATTCATCATTGACTTTCACACAAAGCATGGTACCAGATACCTCCAGTCAGTGTAGATCCTGAGTTAGCAGATCAAGTTCTCATCTAAGGCCTTGAATATGTGATTTCTAACTGAAATTCAATTCTGCAACTTTGCAGACCTGATTAACAAGCTCACTTTACTTAGCTAACCACACAGCTGTAGAGACATCTTTTTCTTATAATGCTAAAATTGAATGTATTTCAAATATTTTGCCTTCTCTTATTCCAAGACTTTTTTTTCTAAAATGAAAAATTCCTTTTGGAGAAAAAGAGAGAGAGAGAGAGAGAGAGAGAGAGAGAGAGAGAAAGAGAGAGAGAGAGAGAGAATACAGTTTTCCCATGTCTGGACAGGTTTTGAAGCTGTCTGAAGCCTTTATCTGGGTCTCCAGAGGAAGAGTGTCAACATACAATAGGCCTTAATTAGGACTCAATCTGCTGAGCTGAGAGCTTCTGCCACCTGGAAGCTGCAGTGATTTTACATGACAAAATTAACAAAAGAAAACCACATAAATACATTTGGATATTTGGAGTAGTAGAAAGAGCTTGCTTATGGCGTCAAATTGTTTTAAATTCTGGTTCCACCCTTTCATAGGCATTGGACTTTATGTAAGCTATAGAAAGCCTCTGAATCTGCTTCCTTTCTTTAAAACTTTCCTGGGAGTCTTGCTGTGACAATAAATAATAGGGTCAAATGTGAATATTTTTCTGCTTTATCTTTGATATTCATGAAGAATAGTAGTATTTCAGAAATGCTGGAAACATGGCTTTACTATAGAATATAACTTGCCATATAACATTATAAGTGCTCTTGAGAGCCATCTCAAATGTGGACATTGAATATCGGGTGGAGTAGGTTCACTCTCACTAAAAAACTTATTTCGAAGGCTTGTGGTTCAGTTTTTTGCTCCAACAAATTTATAAAGCAAAATGCCATAGACGTCTCAGTTTTCTTCTTCAAAGAACATCAGATCGGCAAATGTGAAATGCTCTGTGACTATTACATAATGGATTGATATTTCCACTAAAGACCCATGATGGGGAGAGGGAAAAGGAACAAAAGCAAAACTCTGGAGTGTTGAGTCAGGCATTAATATCTTTGCCAGAACATAGTTTGGGAGAAAATGCAGGTGTGGCACATAGAATAAAGTTTTCTGACCCCTCAAAAAAATAGAAGTCCAGGACCTAACCCAGAACCTGTGAGCTTTACCTTCCATGCTGTAACCACAGAAGTTGAGGTCAGAAGGATTTGAGGTGAGAACGCATTTCACCTTTGCAGACTTTGAAGGTAGAGGAGGACCACCCCAGGGAATGAGGCAGCCACCAAAGACAGGAGAAGGTCAAAAAAACTGATCTTCCCTAGCCTTCAACAGGAACATACCTGGTGGATGCTTCCATTGCAGCCCATCTTGATCTACTTTTGGACTTGCTCTTTCCTACTACAGGAAATACTCAGGATGAAATGAAATTTAAAAGGAGACCTTTTTATTACAAAATAAACTAATTTCTTATTTTGTGATTATAGATATTTTTTACTTTTTTGTTTGTCCTACTTTGTTGTACATGACAGTAGAATGCATTTATACATTTTGATAGATCATACATAAAATACATAAATGGAGTATAATTTCTCATTTGTCTGATTATACATATTGCAGGATCACATTGGTCATGCAGTCATATGTGTACATGAGGTAATGATGTCTGTTTCACTTCACTATCATTCCTACACCCATACCCCTTCCCCTCCATTCACTCCTCTCTATTCTAAGTAACTATTCTTCCTTACCATGCCCCACCCCCTTAGTGTGAATTAGCATTTGCATAGCAGAGAAAACTTTCAGCCTTTGGTTTTTTTGGGTTTGGTTTATTTCACTTAGCATGATATTCTCCAACTTTATCCATTTACCAGTAAATGCCATAATTTCATTTTTTTCTTTAAAGCTGAGTAATATTCTGTTGCATATATATACGTACATATATATGTATATATACACACCACATTTTCTTTATCCATTTGTCAGTTGAAGGGCATCTGGTTTGGTTCCACATTTTAGCTATGGTGAATTGAGCTGCTATAAACATTGATGTGGCTGCAACATGATATTAAGTCCTTTGCATATAAACTAAGGAATGGGATAACTGGGTCAAATGGTGGTTCCATTCCAAGTTTTCTGAGGAATCTCCTTATTTTCTTCCATAATGGTTGCACCATTTTACATTCCCACCAGCAATGTATAAGTGAACTTTTTACTCCACATTCTCACCAACATTTATTATTGCTTGTATTCTTGATAATTGATATTCTGATTGGAGTGAGATGAAATCTTACAGTTGTTTTGATTTGCATTTATCTAATTGCTAGAGATGTTGAACATTTTTTCATATATTTGTTGATCAATTGTACATCTTCATACGTATTTCTTAAGGATTCGCAGTTTGCTCATGTTTGTTGCAATTTTTCTTAAGTTGAGAAGTCTTTGTGGCTTTTTTCTCTCTCAGCTGAATATAGATTTAAGTAATCCCACGGATACATGTTAAGGGAGTTGTTATTGTATCATTTAGTTGTATTATGTTGTTACCTTGTATTATGGAATTCTCTGATGTTCTATGTCTAAATGATAAAATGCAGGCTCTCAGAGCTGAAAGAGATCAAGGGGGAGAGAAAATTTTTCTGCAAGATATCTGTTCTGAGTGACACAAAGTTTTGTTGTCTCAAAAGGAGAGTCTGATATAACAAACAGCAAAAAATATCCCACCACATTCCTGACATCACTCTTGTCTTGGTCTGGACATCTTTTCCCTAGATAATTGTCATCAATTTGCTTACTATCTTTCAGAACAGCATTTTTTACAGTATTATTTCAAGACTACCCACCTTACACCTACACACCAGAAGTTGTGTGTGTGAAAACTTGCCTACCAAAGGCTGAGAACCCATGCTCTATGCCTACTCACCTAAATATATTATGAAAAACACTGCTATATTGCAGTGTCCATGGGTTCCTGTGTTAGAATATAATCGTGTAGCTGAATTCTCTATAGTAGTCCCACATGAACCCAACCCATTGAGCATTTGGAGTTAGACTCTCACAAAAGGAAAAACTTTGGATGAGACAGACAAGCAAGGATGCAGAGGCACCAATTCTAGGCCTGCCCAGTTCACCATCCTGACTCCCCAGGGGAGGATACATTCACAACCCAGATGTCCTTCTTTGAAATCATATGGTTCTCAATGGGTGTGACATTCAGATCAACTGGAAGATGACATCCGTGTTCCTACATGGATGAGACAAAGAACCAAGCCAAGGTCAAGTATATTTTCTAAACTAGCAAGATGCCCACTCAAATAGCACCAGACTGCAGCAAGAGTTCAGCTACTGCTCTCCACACACATCAGAAGTAGGAGATATAGTGCTCATTGCTTCAGTCTCCAGGGATTTTGTGTAAGAAAAGAAGGCTTTCATTGACTTGGTTATTCTGAATATCTGCTTATTAGAAGCAGCGGTCTTATACATATTAGTTTCATTGTGTTATTTAATTTTACAAATCAGGGTCTATTAGCAGCAAATAAATAGTAATACTTTGTTGTTTTCCATTATCAAACAAGTAAAGGTCATTGTTGTTCCATTCTAAGTTTGCTATTAATAAACAAGCTGTTAAACTCCTTTACTCAATTCCCAAGGAGAAAGAATCAGAACCAGAATCTTGAGGTATTTCCTCTGCAATTAAATCCACCAAACAACTATATTTGTTCTATTTAAAATTGTTATGAATTCATTATCAACAGAAGATCAAATTAAAGTCATTCAAGTGAACTCAACATCCCTACCATCACAGATGTCAAGAACTTTCCCAAGGTTGCATGGATATGAAGATGGGGAGCCAGAACGTGGACCCGAGTGGTGCCACTCTGAAGTCTAATGCCTGAGAACCACAGGTCTCACTCAAAGCAAACAGGAGCATACAGGATGAAGACAATGGTGACGCTTTCTGCCATTGACAGAAATGTCAGCAGATGGCTTTTTGTGTGATCTTGAGCAAAATTCTGACATGGCCTCCAAGATGCCTGTCCCCTGGTGTCCAGTTTTGTATAATTACCTCCATTTGAGGGTGGTGAGGCGGGCAAACATGACAGAATATCACTTCAGTCACTAGCTTATTAATCCATTGTCTTGGAATTAGTCGAAAGAGAGGTTCTCCTGGGTGGGCCTGACCTCCTGAGGGGAGCTCGTGAAGGATAAAGTGTCAGGAAAGCTCTAATTAGCTGTGAAGACATGGCACACATGGGTTCCATAGCTCCCAGGTAAAGAATTCTGCCAACAGCCACATAAACTTGGAAGATAATCTGAGACTCCAGATGAGGATGCAGCCAGCTGACAACTTGATAGTGGCCTTGTGGCATCTTGAGCAATGGAGCCTGCTAACTTGTGCCCAGGTTTGTGGTAATTTGTTATGTGCAATAGAAAACTAATACAGGTTTTCTCTGTCTTATTTCTTTGATATATCACCGCCTCTGACCTCTTCATCTGCTTCCAGTGTCCTTATCCACAATCACTCATGACCCAAAAGATCTATTTCAGACTCCCTTTAGATTCTACATCTGCATCTGTAGCAAATCTTTGCCAATAAATATTTTCCCATTTTCTATATATTTGACTCTTTTTAAACTGCTTCTGACTGCCTAATGTTCAATATATATCCTTTTAAATAATTAGGGTTTTTATGTACTTTGATCACTCTGCACATTTTACTGCTTCTGTAAACAAGGGGATTCCTTTAATTGATTTTTAACTGATAGTATTAGACACAATGCTTTGCAAGCACAGGCCTCATCTGCGTTGTTTTCCACTGAATCTCTAGCATGTAGAATTTCTAGCATCTGTCACATGGTGGATGCTAAAAATACATTTGTCAAATAAATGAATATATGTGATATCATACAGAGAAAAACATGTACTAAGCTAAGCAAATATATATTTCTTTTCAAACAGCAGGAGATGCATTGATCAGTTGAATGATGTTCAGATCATTGCTTTTGTAGGTCCCTGAATCCTCCCAGTGGCAGATATAGATGTGTCTACACTAGTTGCTCACATTCTATTGCTGAACGACAGGAACCGAGACCATCTAGACAGTAGCAGATTCATTTATGCGCAGCCTTGACTAGAGTTCAAAACTAGCTGACTTAGCATGTGGGTTTTGTTTTCAGACATTTGTTTCTCTTTATCTCTTCTAAGCACAAATCAGATGGAATGAGTGTGGTGCTCTGAATCTGTGCAAAATCAGGTGAAGTGAACTAGCTGTTTTGACTAGGAAGCAGAGTTTTCATCATGCCTGTGTCAGCAATTCAGGCCACACTGGCCCTCCAGAGAATCTCAGAGGTCAGCAGAACACACTGCACACCATAGAATTTACTGCTTATGCACAGCCCTGGGTCGTGTTATAGTCTCTGCATCCTGTGATACATGGTTAATGCACACAGTATTCTGCCTCCACCCTCCCCTCTCCCCAGGCTCCTGCAGATTACAGTAACTACATATAAAGGAAAACATCAAGAGTGTCTATTGGGGAAACAGAAAAGGAAACTAAAATTTTCAGAACACTGACTATTTGCCATGTATTTCCACAAACACTTTATAAGTATCATTTTATTTGATTATCATTTTAACCCACTCGAAGAGGGGATGAAACAAAGACTACAGAGGACTGATCCAACAAGCACCCCCAGCAGGGGTAATTTGAATCCAGAACTGTTCACAGTCCAGACCACCGCTTGTTTGATGATTTCAATTTGTCAGAATACATCCTAGAGCCACAGTCTGCCCCTGAGTCAGGTGGCTGAGTTACTCTCTGCAGGTCTTAGTAGCGAAGAACTGGTTGTGTGTTGTCTGAAATGCTCTGAAGATGAGCTGTTTCTAAGTGATATTTGGAATTCACCAAGTGCAACTTTACCAGAGAAATATTCCTGTTTGTGAGGAAAGAAAGTAATTCATGCCTCATTTCAGTCTGCCTACATTTCACCCATTCTTTAAGACTGAGTCTAACGCCATTTTTTTTATTTGAAATAAATAAATAAATAAATATATCTTCTTTCCTGATGTTTCTAAAAGAAACATCTCTTTGCACTTCTATTTGCCATTTATTTTATTCTTAATTGCATTACTATTCATTAATTAAATAGAACAGCAATTAATAGTATAATATTCTAGTTAGGAAAATATAGAGAAGAATGAGAAAAATAAATCCATCTACAAAGCAGAGAGACATGCCAAGAAATAATTGCACATTGTATTACAAATGCTTCAAAGAAATACCTAAGGATTATACTGGAACAAGTGTCACTTGAAGCTACTAATTGTCTCTCTGAGTGAATGGGGGAATAGTAAAGATACTTTAATTGAATTTTGATGGTTGCATAGGCTCCTTACTAGACCAACAAAGAGGGAGAAAAGCAACATGGAAGAAATTAGAACAAATACTTAGAGGCATGTGAAGCCAGTATTTATTTGTTTTGGAGACTCTAAGTAATACTATAGAGCTAGAGTATGATGTGCACTAGGATTTGTAAGCAGAGTAAACAGGGAACAATATGCCAGAGACAGATCTTCAAGGGATTTGTATACAATCTAAAATGAATTAACTGCTTTTTTTTTTTTTTTTCTTTTCCTGAAGATAAGCAAGCTATGACTTGCTCTCCAGCCACTGAGTGACTTATCAGGCTGTATTTTAGAAAGCTCATGTTGGAAGCAGTAGGGAGAAAAGATTAAGCTAGAAGAGATAATACCAAAGGCTGGGAGACAGATTGAGTACTTGTGATTGATTTTAAAGAAAACTTTAATGATCAATGCCAATAACAAAAAAGAATCAAGGAGAAATTTGAAAAAGGCCTAATTGGCTGATACCAGAGTTGAGAGTTGATGGAATAAGGGAATGAGGAGAGGTAGAAGAGATGACTTTCAAGGTTCTGATTTAGGAAGGCAAGACAAGACACATTTAGGAGAAAGGCAGACTGTGAGGAAGATAATTTTGATTTTATTTTTCCTGAGCTTTTAAACTATGTTGACATAATGTACAAAAACAGGATCAATCTATGTCTATGGAGGTTAGAACATTGGTTTCAGTGGAGGCAGTGGTAACCTAAGAGGGCGTAATCACAGCTTCTGGGACTGGTGAGGTTGTTTCTTGATCTGAGTGGTTGACGTGGCTCAACACACCTCATGAATATTCACTAAGCTGTTCACTTATAATTTCTATACTTCTCTGTGCATATGACATAAATCAGTTTTAGAGTTACTTCCAAGAATTTAAAAATAAACCTGTAATTTTAAGAGCAGAACAAATGCAGCTGAATAGAGAATCAATGAGATGGAGAGTAAATATGAAAAAAATTATGTTGAACGCAGCACAGCTTCTGCCTCACACATCACAGTAATCTCTCTCTGTCCTTCTGCCTTCTCTTTTTCTCCTTCTCTCTTGTACTTTTTGGTATTTGATCCATGCCTTTCTTCTTTTTCTAATCTTCAATGTTCTTTCCTTTCTAACTAATAAAGGCAAATTTTTTTAAAAAGTACATTATCTGAAGTGGATGTGGTTGGCAAAAATATTAATCAAATATAATCCATTCAGTATCAGATGTATTTGACACATTTGAAATGCTTTACAAAAACATTTCCTAGTTATTTTCTTTACAGTTCAAGAGATAATTTCTTCCAAAGGAATCACAAACATACTTGATTCCATGTAGAAGAATAAAAAAAGATAATGCATATTTCAAGATATCAAGGTAGAGAAAATTAAATTTATTAGAATATGACTAAGGCAAGATTAAATGGAGTAATTTCCAAGAACAGACACAGGTAAACTATATAATGTAATTTACAAGGGTTACTTTCTAATTCAAAGAACTAAACTGTTTTTATTTTTAATTTTCCAACTTAATAATCCTACATCATCCTAAACAAAGTAAATGTTTTAATTAAACTTTTATTTTTGAGATGACTGTAGATTTGCATGCAATTGTTAGAAATAATTTGGAAAGATTCTATGGACGCCATTTGATTTAGTAACACCCACCTCCCTCTCCTAGCCCCATGGCCAGAGAACTACTAATGTATTATCCATTTCTAAAATGTTATCATTTCAAGAATTGTACATAAATGGAATAGTATGGCACATAATCTTTTATTCATCATAATTAATTTCTCAGAGATTTTCCTAAGCTTTTGCATTTATGAATAGTTCATTCTTCTTTATTTCTGGACATTGTTCTCTCTATCTTAGTCATTTAGGATACTCTAGCCAAATACCATAATTTGTTGTATACTGTAAGCAATTGAAATTTATTTCTCACAGTTCTGGAGACTGGGAAGTCCAAGGTCAAGATAGGCAGATTTGGTGACTGATGTGGGTCCTCTGCCTTACCTTGTCACTGTCCTCACATGGTGGAAGGTATAACAGATTCCCTCAAGTTTCTTTTATATGGACTCTAGGCCCATCCATGAGGCCTTGACTTTCATGACTTAATATTTCCCAGAGGTCCCATCTTCTATAAAAATCGCTTTGGAGGTCAGGATTTCAACATACAAATTTTGGAGGAACACAAACATTCAGACTTCAGCGCATGGTATATGTGTACTAGTTTGTTTAATCATTCATCTGTTAAAGTCAGCTGGATTATTTTCAGATTGGAGGTAGTATAATTAAAGCTATTAAGAATATCCATGTGTAGGTTTTGTGTAAATTAATTTTCCACTTTTCTAGAACACATACCCAAGAGTGCATCTGGGTCACATGGCTGCTACAAGTTGTAAGAAACTACCTCATGATTTCCCAAGGTCACTGTAGTATTTTTTGTTCTAATCAGCATTGTGTAAGTTTTCCCATTTCTCTGGTCCACACCAGTGTATTTTATTCTACTAATTCTGATAGGTGTTATCAGGTGTTATCTGATAGTGTTATCTCACTGTGGTTCTGATTAGGACTTATATAGTCATTTGTTTAATCCCAGCAATAGAAGGAACTGCCCAGACAGGGAACAGCTGCCTTCCAAGAGATGAATTTAGACTCAATCCCTGCACAGTCCATTTCCTCATTTTGAAGGTTTAGGATTTCACACTTGGAAATAGTTCTTAGGTGTAGCATCTTATAAATCTGGGATTCATGCAAGGAGAAATCAAGAAAAATCCAGGGGATGCAAGGCACAGTGGCGCACACCTGTAACCCCAGTAGCTTGGGAGGCTGAGGCAGGAGGATCATAAGTTCAAAGTCAGCATCAGCAATTTAGTGAGGCCCTAAGCAATTTAGCAAGGCCCTGAGTAACTTAGTGAAATCCTGTCTCAAAATAAAAAATAAGAAGTGCAGGAGATGTGGCTCAGTGTTAAGTGTAGTTAAGTGCTCCTGGGTCAATTCCCAGGATGGGGTTGGGGGGGGGGATCTATGGGATAAGTCAATATGTATGTGACTCTCAACCTATCTAGATAAAAGTGGCCAATGGGACCATTGTGTTAGAATAATGAAGGTGTCCTCTGTAGGGAATACCTACAGGGTATAGACATCAACCTTCTGTGGACTCCATTAACCCACCCCTGACAATAAATACTATCGTAGGATGTTAGTGGATTGTGAGGTAATATTTTCTCTTGGAATGAGAGAGGCCCATGCCACAAAAATGCTGCAAATTTATGGTATGGGAAAATAGGTCACAAAGAGAATGAAATGGTCATCAAGGGAAATTGAGGATCTGCAAACCAAATTCACTGCTCATGTTTTTCTCACAGACAAGCCAGTTTACTTGGTTCTGTGTGCCAGCCCTGTCTCTACCTTGGTATTACTGCTAGAACTAAAGATCTACTGTAGGGGAAAGACAAGCCTTTAAAGGCTCTGGCCCCTGAGATGGCAGTTATAAAGCACCTGGTTTCAATACTCCTCCTCCTGCTTTAACCTACTAAACAATCTGGGTTTGCCTATCACACAGTCAGGGCTTTGTGAGGGGTGGGAGGTGTCCATTCTGCTCTCAACACAGTCTCCATCATCTAGCACCTAAGCATCACCACAGGGATGGGCCAAGGGATTCAGAGAGGTGCAAAGCACTTAACCAACATGCTTCACTAGCAGGATATCAATTCTGGGTAGACATCCCTTAAGAAAATCTTTGCTGCACTTTTAATTCCCCAAATAATACAATGTTTTTGAAGAAAACATGTAATGTGCACAATGAACTCATTTCCCTGTGTTTTGAAAGGAGCTACATTTTGATGTGGAGGATGGGTTAAGGATAAAGGTGGAGAGACTTGGGGGAGTAGACTTTTTTTTTTTTCACCTTAGCATATAAACACTTGTCTCTTGCAATTTCAGAGTTTTTCTCAGAATGAAAACGATTATGATTAACAGTAAACTGTTACTTACTTGGGTCAACATAAAGTTCTTATTTCAACTTAAAAATATGGCTGATTCAGCTCCTTATTCTTCCAGTTGTTTAATGGCTGTATTCCCAAGCATATAACAAGCTTCTTAGAAATTATCCAAATCGACAAATACCTTTACTCCAAACTGCTCGCAGCCAGTGGTAGAGTGAATCAGAATCAATTTCTCTGTCCTCAAGCCATAATAGAAGCAGATAACAAACATGAAGCACTGGGCTTTCCTGCAGTTAATTTGGAGGAAAATGTTATACCTAGAGAAAACCTGATGGTGCTTAGCAAGTAGAAACAAACAGGTATGTGTGGGGTATTTGAGAGAACACCATTTTGAATGTCTAAACATCATTTATCAGGTAAAAGAGATGTAAAACTCTCTCTCCAGACCTGGCGGGCAAGGTTTCCTAGCACCTTTTCTTTTCTCGGTTTCCCTTTTTACATGTGTACACCCCCAGCTGTTAAAAGAAGGAAATGAAATTAGCTCACCAAGGGCTTAATTATATCCTCTTCAGTGGGCATCGACACTATTGGCAGCCCGCACAGGGACAGTCTCTTGACAAATCAAGTTGTTGTCTGAGGCATGAAGTGTTAGATTACGAGCAAGCCAGCGTGACGCTGTGATTCATGGCTACTCTATCACGGAGGGGAAGTGGGATTTCTGTTTTATAACAAGTATGAATTTCTCGTGAGACCAGTGAATCCTTTAGTTCAACCTCAGGAGTTCGTCTTTGGTATCTTGGAACAGGATTATTTTATAGACCTCAAATATACAAAGACACAGAGGGCTATTAAATAATGATGCGGGAATGATTCCTCCTTCCGAACCCCCCCTCCCCCACCCACCTTGCAAAACAAACCTTTTGGAGCTCACAGGGCCCAGAGTGAGCTGAGTAGTTCAGATAACAAGTGAAGCAGTGCAATTTTCCCACTGTAGAATTTAATATTTTACTGGGTATCTTTTTAGCATTCTGTATTTCATATCATAGTCACTAACCCATAGTAGCATGGATTTTGTGGACACGGATGTTACAAATATTATTAGAGAAATGTTTCTTTTTAGAAGTTTTCACAGACCTCTGGTTATACAATAGGCAATATTTTTCCAATATAATGTTCAAAACTAGTTCTTTCAATGATTACAAAATGAAACCTCCATTATGAAGATACTTCAAGAGGAAAACCCAAAAATTAAAGTTTAAAAATCACTCACTTTCTTGAGCTACTGATATATAAAACAACTTGTATGAATCTCCAGGGAATCATGCTTAATCGAAAACAAGGCAATCCTAAATATTTACGATGGGTTGCTCTTGAGGAAACTCAATCATAAGTTGAGGATCTTCTGTAGATTTGGGGGACATTACCACTGGTGACATTCGGTAGAGTACATGCTTTTTCTCTGTATTATTTCTTATAACTTCTTGTACATATAATCATGTGAAAACAAAGCTAAATTAAAAATTTTAAAAGTCTCATTCTTAGAATGAGAAATTTTAAAATTATTTCTGTGTATATAGTTCTAGTTCTTAATATGCATAGAATATTTTTTTACGAAGCAGCCTCATAACTCTTTATATTGTTTTGTAACCTAAATTTTTTATTTAAAAAAAATGTATGAGCAGTTTCCCATTAGCAGTCAATCTTGTTAATGAAAATGCTATTTTGGCTGAATATTTATGTGCTGAAGCTGCAACTGACTACTTGTACAAAATTAAATATTTTGAAATAAATTCAGACTTTATAGATTGCTAGGTTTATGTTTTTATAATAGTAGTAGGATGTATTTCACTCCTTTCCTTTGTTCCCTTCAGAGGGCTATAAGCCCATGTACTAATGCAGTGTCCCTAAGGGCCCCTTCCCCCCCCTGATTTCTGTATGTGCAGGTTAGCAGTCTTAGGCCATGAAGGACCAGAGATGAGGATAGGAGGCTGCCGTGGGAAGTTCAGTGGTAGGAAAATGCGTCATAACAAGTATCGAGTATCCAGAGGGATACAGTTCTAAGCATCTTTACTCCAACCCCAGTTCTCCAAATACCCCTATCAGAATCACTGGGAGAACAGTGAGTAAAATCTCCCTTTCAGTAGACATAAAAAGAGACAGAAGAAAACAGTAACTCCAAAGGCTTTATGCAGCTGTCAGCCTGCATTCCTTTCTTCAGACACTCTGTGCTTACAGTTTAGATTCAGCCTAGGCCTCCACATACAGGACTTTGTATTCTTGTTAATGCCCTGTCACACATAACAATACCACAAATCCTGCCTAGAAAAGGAGACAGCATTCCAAAGAAGTCATTTACTTTGATCCACACCTCACAAAGTATCTGAAGAAAAAAAAAAAATCCACACGCAACAAACAACAAAAGGATCCTAGGCATAGATGTTAAGGTGAAGACTTCAACACTTTCAGAGTGACAATGTAGTCAGAAATCCTTCTGACCTTTGGATAGGCAATGATTACTAAGATATGACATCCAAAGCATGATCCAAAAAAGAAAATATTGATCAACAGGACTATATAAATATTAAACTTTTGCTCTTCAGAAATATGAGGACAACAGGAGATACCCAGAGTGCAGGAGTAAATACTGATAAAGGATTTTCCTTTTTTGGATTGAACCCAGGGTCATGAGCCTGCTGAGCACATGCTTTACCTTTGACTACACCCCACTCCTGTTAAAGGACTTTATTCAGAATGCACAAACTCTGAAAACTCAATAATAAAAACTGAAATAACCAATGGACAAATGGCTAAAAGATTTAATATACTTTCACCTAAGAAGGTATATGGATAGAAAATAAGCAAAGGGAAAGATGCTGAGCATCATTAATAATTAAGGAAACATAAGTGAAAACTATGATTGTACCATTTTAAAGCTCTAAAATAATAAAAAAAAACACTTCAAATGCTGGTGAGGATGTAGAAGAACTACAACACTCATATACTACTGATTGAAAAGTAAAATGGCAATTTACTTTGGAAAACAATTTAGTCCCTTTCTGTAAAATTAAGTACATACCTTCCTTTTAATTCAGGCTAGGTATTTACCCATGAAAGGAGAGAAATAGTATGCCTACTAAAAAATATATATGTAAACGTTCATAGAAGCTTCATTTGCAAGAGTTAAAAACTAAAACCACTCTGAATGTATCAACATATTAGTGGTTAAACAAATTAGGGCATCTATACTATGGAATATGACTCATTCTGGTTTTTTTGCAGTGCTGGGGATTGAACCCAGGGCCTTGTGCTTGAGCAGCAGGCACTCTATCAACTGAGCTATATCCCCAGCCCTGGGATATGACTCATTCTTAAACTGGATTGGACCACTGATATATAATGGATGAATGTCAAAATAATTATGCTGAATAAAAGAAAACCAGATAGTACAGAGTAAATTGTTTTAGTCAGCTTTTTTCACTTCTGCGACTAAATGACCCAACCAGCACAACTATGGAGGAAGAATTTATTTGAGGGCTCACAGTTTCAGACGTCTTAGTCTATGGAAGGCCAGCTCCATTCCTTGGGGCTCGAGGTGAGGCAGAACATGACTGAAGAGTGTGGCAGAGGGAAGCAGCTCCCATCATCAGAAAGGAGAGAGATGAGAGAGAGGAGAGACTCTACTCTCCAGATACAAAATATACACCCCATAGCCACGCCCCAATTCCCACCTCCTCCAGCCACACCCTACCACTCCAATTAATCCCATCTGGAATTAATTCACTGATTGGGTTAAGACTCTTACAACCCAATCATTTATCCTCTGAACCTTCCTGCATTGTCTCACATGTGAGCTTTTGGAGGATACCTCACATCCAAGCCATAACATACATACTGTATGATTGCATTTATGCAGAACTCTAGATAATACACACTAATCCATAGTGACAGAAAACGTATGACTAGTTGCAAATGTAGGGGTGGAGGTGGGGTTGTAATGGATGAAGAGAAGGGAAGAATTAGAAAAGAGTACAAGGAAATTTATGAACTGGATAGTCATGTTCATTATCTTCATTGTGGTGAGAGTTTCATGGTATAGAGTTATGTCAAAACATATCAAATAATGTACTAATATGTGTGATGTTTATTGTATGTCAATTATGCCTCAATAAAGCCTGAAAATAAATTAATAAATATATATGCAAAAGAATAACACTAAATTTTTAAAAATAATTTTATAACTAGATTTCATATAGGATTATTTTCATAGTGATTCTTATGTTTAACAGAGATGAGATCATTTGAAGTTTGCCACACAAAGTCTGGCTAACAGAAATGAGTTGAAACGAAGAGCAAAATGGCTTCCTCTGGAAGAGTCTTCATTTATAACATTGGGAAATCTTTTTTGAGCGAAATAGTGGGTAGATTGGCAACTGTTATGGATGGGGACTTCTGCTGTGCGCAACTCCAGTGGCTCAATGGAGTGTCATGCCCAGGCCAGGAGACGACTCTGGAGTTAGAAAACACGACCACAACTTCTCTATCATCTCCTCCACTGGGATGCCTGACTCTGGTGGGTGGAAATATCTTCATCTCCAAAGCACTCAGTGTGACCAGTACATGATCACACATCTGGTTGTGAAGATCAAAGAAGCTTCTTCTTCTTCTTCTTCTGGAGCCTGAACAGCTGAACAAAGTGGTGAGTATGGATCAGTAGAAAGCAACTCTGAAAATTTGTTAAACATGTAAACTTCTGAGCCCTAATCCTAGATATTCTGCCTCAGCACATCTGGAATGGGAGCCCAGAGGTGAAACTATGATGGTAACTCCACAATCATACTCTGAGATTCAAATTAAGGGATTGTTTTTGAAAGAAATTTGAGATTTTAGGTCCCCCATACATGAAACTGATAATTTGCTTTCATATTATAGTCCCCAGATCTTTTTTAGAGTTTTAGAGTTCGAATGAAAATATTAGCATACATATATACATATAATGTATGTGTGTGTGTGTGTGTGTGTGTGTGTGTTGCTTTTCCTCTCTGGTTCTTCCTTTTTTCATGGTTCAATTGTATTTAGCTCATGACATTTCACTTCAGAAAAACTGTTTGTGGCTCGGACTCAAGGCACCACATGGAAAGGACAAGATCTTGATCACTCAGGACAGTGGAGTTCAGAAGGGTGCAGTGAATAAAATGATCATGCAGGAGATTGTGTGTCAGGATTGGTCAGTTCCTTCCCTATTATTACAGCACCTGCTTCTTCCATTCATGTGTTATGTGCTCTATGAAATGATGGCTTGGGTACTAACTCCTTCCAAAATTTACATTATGTCATTTCAGTTTAGATCTAAACTGGATCAGCATTTCAAAAGAAACACCTATCACAATCTAAATGTGTAAACTAAATAAAAATAACAAAACAGTATCTTTCAATTTCCCGTCAAATATGTACATGTTCTAATTCTGGCCTGTTTACAAGTAGAAAGACAACAATGATTTCTAGTTCATTTACATTCATTAAAATTTATTTCCAAGGACAAAATTTTTCCATCTTGCTCTAAATTATGAGACATACCTTATATCACTAAAAGGCAAATCAGTGAAGAATGCATCCAGTAAGAGTACACTTGAATAAATTGGAAAGACTAGGACGATTTTGTTTTGTGGAAACTTCATCTAGCAGTGTTAGGACAGTCACAGTATAATGAGGTGAAGTGACCTCCAGTGACCAGTCAATTTGGGGGAGCGCCATGAATCAGCAGTGATTCCTACTACTTTGCACAATATTCAGGAGACATCCTGCTGTGTTTTGTAAGGAATCAGATTGGAGAATGCATACATGTATAGTAGACTTTCCTTAGCTTGGAATAACAGGTACTAACCTTCTTTCTTCCTCTGCTCCTAACACTCCAAGGCTGTCATATTGAGAGACCTCTTTGCATGATCGAATTTCAGAAATAGAGTTAGCTTATCTGTTAGAAATACATGTTGATGGATAATTCCATGGTCATCAGTGTTTTTGCTGAGCACATGCACATTTGTTTTCTACACATTTCAAGGAAGCCAGTGGCAAATGCTAAGGCAGTGGCATCCAAAAGGTACAGATTGCTCAGTTGGCAAATAAACTTGCAGGATTGATTTTTCCAGCTGTCCTGGAATGGGTTATCTTAAATGGAATATTACATACTTTAGACCGTATGGAGCCCAGCAAATGAGGCTCTTAACAGAACTGTGAACTGTATGATTTCCTAGATTTACCCACACCATAAACACATAGAATGACCAGAGAGATAGAAGGGACATTCACATGACCAAAAAATTACCTCCACTAACAATCTCAGTTTAACTGGGTTTACTATATTTTTACGCAACAATTTAATTCTGATTTTGTCTTTTGGCTGTATACACATCCTTTGAAGGGTCTTAAACATTTTCTTGCTGATGGCAATGAGACTAAGCTGGGACAAAGCAGATCACTGCAGCCTTCCCTGCTGCAGAATCTAATCAACATGTCATACATAATTCCAGAAACTGCATACACAAACAGAGCCAGATCTGAAAGCTCATTGACACCAAGAACCAAATGATCATTTAAGCCGTTGTGCCAGGAGTCATGCTGGAGAGTAATAGCTGACTTCATCAGTCTATTGATGAAGCTTGCCAACATTTTTTCCCACTTACTTTTCTTTTTTTGAAATCTATAGTGAAGGATGATAATTTTGTGAAAAGGCATAGGCTTCCGAGTGCTTTTAAATACATTTCAATGTTGAGAAACAAACCAAAATATATGAAAATAAAAGAACTTGTGAAATTTTGTTTGTTTTGATGGAAAAGGAATATCTTCCATAATCAGAAGAGCTGTGATTCCCCCTCAAATGTTGTCACAGCTCTTAATTCTCTCACTCGATTCTGAGCTGCCCAGGTTGGCATCATAGCACTCCACGTCATGGAAGAGCCTTGCAAAAACTAACCATTTTGTTTACTGTGGATGGCATTAGTCCCAGGGCTCTGTTTACATGTTGGAACTACATACATCTGGTACTAAGCAGCCTGATAGACACTGGGGGACACTTTAAACACTCTCCTGACTTTATAATCCACACCAAACTCCTGTAAAAGCCTCCCAATTCTTTCAACTGAAGGTTTGCAGAATGGTATGCTGCAGGTAGAAGCTGACCTAAAGGTACATTCTGTATGCCCAGGACAAGGCTGAAAGTGTTTTATTTTGAATATAAGTCATTTTAAATGGAGAAAGTGCTCTAGCTCCTTGATTTTTGCAAGCCTTGCTAATCTTGTTGTGGAACTTACAAATTGATGCATTAATGTTGCAATCCTGGCCCATCTAGGTATTTGAGCTTGTAATTTTTTGATTTAGGTATATAATTCCTCTGTACAATAAAATTACTGAAAACATAAGTTTCTTGAAGTTGGCAAAAAAAATAAAATAAAATAAAAAGACCCCCTTCCAGAAAACAAGATTTTATGCCTAATTTTTATCCTAGAATTTTATTTTTGCAGTTGTTATATATATTTAAAAGTCTTAGAAAACTTCTTTTCAAATTTCTCCATGAAGAAATGGAGATTCCTTAAGAAAAGTAGTTCAAGAAGCATTGAAAGGAAGTTTACATTCTAACTCTTAGAATTCCTTACCAAAAAATTGCTGCCTTTTTAATCCATAAACTTTTATCACATGATTGAGACCCGTTCCAAACCAGGTCCCTGCATTGGAAAACTAACCTTAAAACAGACTTCAGAATCTTATTAAATATCCCGTACTTGCTCCTCTCCTCTGAGGCACTACAGTTCTCTCAGTATATGCTAGGTTGGCAATGAGTCCAACTTTGACTTATTAACATGTTATTTTGGTGACATTTGGAGAAGCCAGAATTTGACAATATATCTCAAAACTGTGATATTTCCCTTTCGATTCCTGAAAAGTTTGAAAAATGAACTTGGGAGTAAAGAACAGTATCATCATAGATATATTAAGAGGATGAACCTAATAAAGATTGATATCATAGGATACCTGAGTTAAAAGAAAGATGAGGAGTCATTTCTTGTAATTGTTTCTGCTTTTGACAAAGTCTTCTTTGCATTCATGTGTTCTTATAAGATTTGGTTTCTTTCCTCTAAATTCTTACAAGAAAAAATAAAAAATAAAAAGGCTGGGGATAGCTCAGTGGTAGAGTTTCCACCTAGTATGCCAAAGCTCGGGGCTCAATTCTCAGCATGGGTGCACACACACACACACACACACACTCAAAACCAACAACAGAAGCAGCAACAAAAACAAAAAACCAACAATGAAGAAGATAAAACATTAAAAACTGGTTCAAATGTGACTTGATGAAAGTGAGATATAGTTATAAAATCAGAAATTTTTTTAAAAACTCAAAAATGCTCAAAAGAAAGAATCAATAATAGACTTGACAATGGGCAAAAATGTCACAAGCATAGAATTTAACAACAAGGCACCAAAAGACCTAATTGAAATATTAATCTTGCTCAGAAAAGGAACATGGGCAAAATATAGGGGCAGGTTTTTAGAGGCAGTTGAAAAAAAAAACAAATTGTAAAATATGAAGGAGACTTCATATGTAAATGGAAAATCAGAAAATGTGATTTAACACTTCCAATTATTAATTGTTTATCATGCATTTTAAAGCAAAAGCCCAAACAAATAAAATACATAAAAATGAAACAACTAGGAAAATAAAAATTAAAAATTCCCAAAGGAGATTCTGAGCAAATAACCTATCGCTTAAATAAAAATGTGACTTATCCTGGTGTATGTACAGGAATGAGAAGAGAAAGTTAAATAAAGCCAGCATGTATGTGCTTTGTCCAATCTTTTCCCTTCTTCCTGGTGGTCGCCTTCTTCCAAACTCAGGAGTCCTTTCTGGTCCAGCAGGTTGTCTTTATGGTTTAGCTTTTGTTTCCTTCCCTCATTGCTGTTGTCTATTCCTCAGCTCCTCCTGCTTCTAAGGTCATCTCATTACCGATAGAAGCTTTTTTTTAAATGAACTTCCAGAATATCAAAATCATTGTCACATAGCAGTTTCTTCCGTGAGGCACCTACACGAAAACCTATAATGAGGTTCTTCCTAGGGAAAACTTTTCCCATTTAGTGGACTTTGCCTAGTGCCTGAAGTTTCTCAGCGGTTAATGATATTTTCTTCTGATGTCTTGAAAATCGATCTCTCAGAATTTTCTTTTAAAATCTTGGCAAAAGCAAACCATTTCCTAAGGATAATAAGTGCAAAGCTGCCAGCGAGTTGTAATTCATAAAAAGGGCATGCAGTCCTCAGATTTTGTACCATTTCTCACAGGGAATTGACTTCTACGTGGAGAACTTTTGTTCCTGACTTGGGGGAAAAATTGCTTTATTTTACCTTGTTTGAATGAAAATTAAATGCTCAAGATACAGAGTGAAATATTGTTTAAGGTGTAAGAAAAAGGTATTCTGTTATTGTAAATACATACATTAGTCATATTGCAAGCTCTCCTTGCCCTGTATAAGTGCACGTTAGGGTTTTTGTTTTTTAACCCTTGAAGATGGGAACTCTAATGCTTCATTACCTCAGCAGTGTTTCTCAAAGTATGGTGCATGTACTACCTCCTCAGACCAAATGAGCTAAAAACGTGCATCTTTAATAAGCAACTTCAGGAGATGACTAAGCATTTTGAGAAATTCCCTAGGAAAGAAATGTTATGTAAATGGTACTAGTATTTCTATTTGACACAAATCTGCATGTGTGTATGTGTGTGTGTGTGTGTGTACTTGTGTGCTCGTGAGAGAGCATGTGCACATGCTATTTGGGAATCAAACCCAGGGTCTTGTGCATGCTAAGAAAATGTTCTACCACTGAGCCCTATCTCTAGTCCCTCAAATCTATATTTAAATGCATTGTAAGATTTTCATTTGTGATTTTTTTTTTTTTTTTTTTTTTGAACCAGGGATTGAAATCCGGGGGCATTCGGCCACTGAACCACATCCCCAGCCCTATTTTGTATTTTACTTAGAGACAGGGTCTCACCGAGTTGCTTAGGGCCTTGCTAAGTAGCTGAAGCTGGCTTTGAACTCGTGATCCTCCTGACTCACCCTCGCTTGGATTACAGGCGTGTGCCACCATGCCTGGCCTTCATTTGTGATTTTCATTTCCATAATCCTTTATTGGAAATCAGAGTTTCTGAGGAATAATGGTTGTACTTAGATAGAATATGAGACCAAGCAATAAGTCAGGACTCCATGGTTCTTATACAGAAACCTTCCTCTTGACCTTCAGCAGCTTCATTGCTGAGCTCTTAGTTTCTCATGCCCCCAAAATGAAACACAGGACTTGAGGGCACAAGGCTAAGTTTTTGGCACTTTGGAAAGCATCTGCCCAAATCCTTGGCTTTTCACATAGAAAGTCTAACTTGTGATAGATTAGACTTTATGGGAACTGGGTGAAGGGAAGGAATTGGGACATCCAGTGCCAATTCAAAAACAGAGAAATGTGAGACAGGTGAGTGAGTAGATTTCAAGAAACCACAGATATTACTGCAAAAAACAAGAAAGAAAACAAAGTGGATGATGAGAACCATGTAGGGAGTTAACTAAAGTTTGATGCACATGGAAAAGAGAAAAGATTTCTGGTTATGAGAACTTAGAATTGAAGCAATGCTAGCTTTGTGATCCATCATCAAGAATTGAGTGCTTGCTATTTCAGGGACTATGTGATGCTCTTTACAAACATTACCTAATTTAGTCCTCACGAATCTTTGCTTCCACAACACACATTATTATTTACATGTTGTAGATGAGTAAATAAGTCCCAGGAGAATAAAGCACATGCCTCTAGTTTACATAGCTATTGGTGCTAAGCTTATAAGACAAATGTAGGACAAACTCTTAACCAATGCTTCAAAGAAGAATTACTTTGAAGACCATAAATGATTCCAGTTGATGGTAAAAATGTATGCATTTGGGAAAGAACCGTCTCCTATGATTTGCAAACCCCCAGTGACCTACTGCTGTAATTTATTTATTAACTCTTCTGCATTTGTTGTTATTCTTTGTTAACCTAGTCCCAGGGACAGCAAAATGGCACTATTTAAATGATTGATAGAGGAACGGTTTGAATGGCTGCATATGGAAGGGAACTGTATTCTCAAGTGTGCAGAGAGAATTCCTCACCTTATCACACTTGGAGATATCCAGCAGGCCGGCCTCTTGTACTTCCCTGTACTTTCATCGTCTGCCTTGTCAATCATCCGATCTTTACTTATTAATCATTCTGAGTTCTCATTCTCAAGGACCAGTTCATTACAAATAAACAAAAACAAAACAACCATTTCAAATTAGGATTCAATAGATCTTTGCCTGCTTCATATTTTCCTAAGGACATTAAAAATTGCATGCACATAGTCATATCACAGTATATAAAATGCAAATAATACTTCATATGAATGAAGATTAATGAGCGTATTTACTTTAGTATGGTTTTGTTTTTAAAAAGAATTAAAGAAAACTTCAAGAACAGAGCAATATTACCATGGTCCACCTTGATTTATTTGTGGCCCATGGAAATATTCTCAATTTAAAAATTAAAGTAAAATTATCTTCTATCAATACCTTTTTAAAATCATTCTCTGATGTGGACTTTGTTTTATTAAACAAATATATCTCCTCTTCCCTAGCCCTCTTTTTCTTACCTCCCTTTCATATTTCACTTCATAATGTAGTAGTCATTTCAGACTGTTATTATAAAACCACACACTAGATGGCTTGAAAAAAAGTCATTTATATTCCATAGTTCTGGAGACTAGGAAGTCCAAGATCAAGGTGCCCACAGATTGGGTCTCTGGTGTGAACCTTCTTTCTGACTCACAAGATAGTAGCCTTTGTGCTGTGTCCTCACATAGTACAGGGATAGAAAGAAAAATATTTTCTCTTCCTCTACTTATAAGGACACTAGTCCCATCTTGGGGCCCCACCCTTTATCTCATCTAGACTTAATTACCTCCCAAAGGAGGTACCCTTAATATTTAAAAATTTTTAGAAAGCATTCTTTTTATTTTGGAGGTGGTAATAAAAAGAATAAAGTAGGCTTAATTATACTTTATTCTAAGAATACTTTATTCTTTTCATTTCCACCTCCAAATACCATCACATCATAGATTTGGGTTTCAATAGATGAATTTTGGGAGGGACACTTCAGTTTGTTCCTTTTAACTAGCCTACTCTTTACACCACCCACTCTATGCCCCTCCCCTCTCTGTCATCACTGGGTCAGGGCACATACAGATTCAATATCTGGGACATCAATTTCCTATGAAGAAAAACAAAAACACAAGATATCATTTACTACCCTCTAGAACACATAGTAGAATTTTTTTAACCTGTAAATCCTCAATAGTTTTGGTTTTTTCTCAAAAAGTTATAAAGAATAAAAGCAAAAACTATCAACATTCTTCAAAGAATGAGAAAAATAAAAGATAAACTATATTACTTATGATTTAATTTTTTTTACAATTCATTGATTTTTATTAGACTCACGAAATTTTGCAATCACCACTACTTTATAATTCCAGATTTTCATCACCCTAAAAAGAAACCTGAAGCCTATTAGGAGTTACTTCCAATGCCTCCTCTCCCTAGTTCCTGGCAACCACTGATCTACTTCCTGTCTTTGTGAATCTGCTATTTCTGGATATTTCACATACTTGGAATCATATGAATATATGCCTTTTGTGTTTGACTTCTTTCTCTTAATGTATTTTTGAAGGGTTATGGAAAATAATATTCCTATCAGATAACTCCCCAAGAAAATGGGGGAACTGGTGGGGTTCAAGAAGTGGGAAAGGAAATTGGGTAAGCATTAAACCTATCCCAGTGCATTCCTGATAACAATGAGCCCTAAAGGAAAAGGGCATGGAATGCTAAACCCTAAACCTTGACCTTCCCCTTGTCAACCTAATCCTGAATGACAATGGGCAAGATTTGAATACTCATCTCTTCATCTCTCTGGTCTGGCTTTACAACTAGCCCCAGATTGGTCAAAACCGCATGTACACAATGATTCCATCCTCCTCATACCCTATAAAACTGGAATCCCCCCTGTAACTGGTGGCCATTTTCCCATCTGGAAAGTGGACCCGAATGGTGCCCAAATCTGCGAAAGAATAAAGGCTTCTCCAAATCTGTGGAGGTCTGCCTCCTGTTTCCTTTTTGTGCTTACAGTTTTCAAGTTCATCCATTCTGGATCATGTATCAATATTTAGTTCCTTTTAATGAATTAATGATATTATATTTCGTGCATATACCATATTTTATTTATCTACTCATTGGTAAATGGAGATTTGGATTTTTTCTGTATTTTTGGTTCCCATGAATAATGCTGGAATAAACATTTTGTGAGCATGTCTTCAATTTTCTCAGGTGTATAAGGAGTGGAATTGCTGGGTCATATAACTATCTTTAGCTTTGGAATACCTGCCAATCTTTTCCACTCCTACCCACAATGTTTAAAGGTGTTAATTTTTTTCCGTATTATCAATATTTATTTTCATTTTTTAAAAAAATTATTATGATAGCTACCCTAGTATCTATGATGTGACATCTCATTGTGATTTTGATTTGCATGTCTTACTGACTAATGGTATCGAATACATTTTCAGGTGTTTATTCGCTATTTCTGTAATTTCTTAGGAAAAATGCCTTTTCTAAACATTTATCCATTTTTAAGTTGAGTCTTTTAAAATTTTTAATATTAAGGGTGCATTATATATCCAGCGTACCTCACCCTTGTTAGACATATGATTTTAATATTTTCTCTCATTCTATGTTGTGTCTTTTCACTTCCCTCAAAATGTCCTTTGACACACAAGAGTTCTTAATTTTTATAGTCAGATTTATCTATTTTTCTTTGATTGCTTGCGATTTGGATGTCATATCTACGAAACCATTGCCCAGATCAAAGTCACAAAGATTTATACTTCTCTTTGCTTCTAAGAGTTTTATAGATTCAACTCTGACATTTAAGGCTTTCATTCATTTTGAATTTTTTATATCATGTGTGATAGAAGACAGTTTCATTCTGTTGCATATGGATATCTAGTTACTTACATTCATTTGTTATTCTTTCCCCTTTGAATGGTCTCAGTCCCCTTCTTGAAACTCAACTGACTGTAAGTTTAGGTTTATTTCTGGAATCTTAGTTCTGTTCTGCTTATTTATAAAAGTAAAATAAAATAATAAAATTTTAAAATTGTAGATAATCTGTTAAAATAGCAACAACATAAATATAGAAAGTATTTCCATATTAATAATATTATCTTCCAATCCATGGATACAGGACTTTTTTTGCATTTATTTACACCTTCTTTAATTTCTTTCAATGATGTTGGGTGATTTTCTGTGTATAAGACCTTTACTTCTTTGGCTAATTTTATTTCCATATATTTTTTTTTTTCAATGTTTTTTTAAATAGGTTTTTTTTTTCCACAATTTCACTTCTGTATTGCTCATTACTAGTAAATATAAATATATCAGTTTTTCATGTTGATCTTGTATCACATAGTAGAAAGGCAACTTATGCTCTAATCTTTTGACTTCTAAAAACTGAATCCAGGTCCCTACATAGCTCAGCATCCCCACAGCTTCACCCCTTCACCTCTTCCTTGTGGATTCATAGAAATATGAGTTGGCTACTTACTCATAATTCATTTTTCCACATGCTTGGAACCATAAGCCTTATTTTGGTTTTATGATTTTGCTAAAAAACTAAAATCAAACTTAGGATCTGAATTTTAATATATTTTGGATATAAACTATCAATCCTACTCTTCAAAATAATTAAGAAATAGTAATACTTGCCTGTATGTAAACAAAAATGTCTGCCCCTTGCTTGATTTCTTCTTCTAGTAATAAGACTAACTTCTCTGTTCATTTATAGAAGCCCAGTAATTTTGTTACATTCTTTTAAATATGATTCCAAAGAACACCAACTGGAAAATCATACCAGAGGACCATAAGCATTGTCAGTCCTTAGAAAATCAAGTGCTTGAGTTATAAAAAGTCATGAGGGAGATGGCACTCCCCCACATATGATATTTGGAAAACATGAACATTACAGAAAGTATATAGTTGATTCCTCAAGACTAGAATTTCTTTACTCTAGGATACACTGTCTGAACCTGCAGACAAGAGAAAAAACTTTGCATATGTTCATTACAGCCATAGAAAGCTTAGCATTTCACACCTTGTCAGAGTTATCAGGTACAGAGCTGTCCTTGAATCTAATTTTCATTCCAACAGAAATGTGAGAAGTCAAATCACTGCACAGCAGAGAGAGGAGAGCTTTTTTTCTCTCCCCACTGTGTTGTTTGCTGCAATCATGTCTGAAGGGAATTCAGAAAAAAATACATTAAAAAACATTAGGTTGCATTAGGTTTAATGCAAACTGTTTTACCAGATAATGGCAAATATGAGCTCTAAATTGCCCATATTTAGAAAACTTACATTAGCAAATGTCCCATGAGACATAGATCCAAGTTGTTTACTGACTCAGCCTGGTGTATTTTTTGATTATAAAAATATTCAGTCTTCTAGATTTTAAAGTGCTATGAATTTCTAACATATGCTAGAGAAAGTACTAGGAAACCAACAAGGAGGCTGTGTGCATAAAAACTTTTTTGTGAAATAGTCTCCATTTTCAATTTATAGACAAATGTATCAGAAAAGAATCAAATACAGAAGATAAAGTGAGATAATTTCCTTAAAATCCCACATTTAAGAAAGAAGTACTCCTTTTGGACTTTTTCAGACCAAAAACATGGGGGCTACTATGTTATTTTTATTTCTTGACTTGAATGTTGGTTGCATTAAGATTTAGCTTGTGATACATCATTGAGTTGTTTAAATAGTTATCATGAGATTAAATGAATTGGTCATTCATAAATGGATGTGTAGATAGCTAGCTATGTGATAAAGTTAAGTTAAATAAAATGCTAATGAAAGTGGGTTCATTATAAAATTCTTTCAACTTATTTGTATATTTAAATTTTTCCTAATAAAAAGCTTTTTTAAAAAAGTAAATGAAAATTTTAAAAAGTACATGTGAGCCTAGTTTGAATGGTTTTGGGGAAGAAAGTACAACTCAAGTTCCCAGCATACATCTTAGCAAAGTCCACACGGGACATGGTCAGCAACATTAAAGAACTATTTAAAAGACATAAATTAGCCACCTAAATTGTGAAACTTATCATATTTATTTTACTATTCGATTAAAACACCACAAAATGTTTTACCAAGACAGAAAATAAAAACAAATGCAAATGATGAATGCCATCTCATGAAGATCAATTAGTACTCAAGGAATTTGAGCCGTTACATACAGTTACATTATGCCAGGACTATGATAAAAGAGAACTCTGAGAGTAGTATGCATGGGAGAAAATACAATTTTGCTAATTGAGAGTTTCTGACAGGCTCATTTCATTGCTAGATATCCAGGGCACTCTGCACCTTGTAACCTGTAATGAAGCATATCATGGAGTGGACAGGGTGTGCCCGGCACGTGGCAGCTATGATTTCTGGTTAACTTACCTTTAATTGGGATCATCTAAAATGGCAAAAATATCTTAGTGTTAATATAAGGACCCAATTTCACCTCATGACTCCACTCAGTCCCTAATTCCTCTTTTTGCCACAGGTCACCGCCCTCTTGATATTGTTGATTAACATTTCCTTGAATTTCTTTATAGTTTTAACAGAGAAGCACACGTTTTTAAACACTACATTTTTCCTGGACGTTTTAAGTGTAACAATGATAAAATTCTGCCATTGTCTTCTTTTGTAGGGAAACTCTTTTCATCAACATCATATTTATGAGATTAATTCATGTTGTCACAAGTAGCATGGGCCTCTTATTTTCATTGATGCTATTTCACTATATGATTATGCTTCACTTATTTTTTCTGTTTTTCTAATATTAACAGAATTGTGTTTTATTCATCCATTTTAGAGCAATTATGATTTTATGCACATTTCTTTCTTTCTCTCTCTTTCTTTCTCTTTCTTTCTTTTTTCTTTCTTTCTTTCTTTTTTTCTTTTTCCTTTTTTTGTGTGTGTGAGTGCTGAGGGCAAGACCCTGGGGCATATTTCTGCTGATATCTTTATGGTGCACATGCAAATGTGTGTGTGTCTGTGTGTGTGTACTTAAGAGTGGAACTGCTGAACCATAGGGTAAGGACAGCTTTAAATTTCATTGACAGTGCTTGGTAGTTTTTCAAAAACATCTCAATTCTTGTTCCCTAAAGCTGTGTCTGAAATTCCACTTGATCCAAATCCTTATCAATATATACTATTTTCATTTGACCATCTCTGGAAATGTTAAATGATATCCTCACTAGTGTTTTAGTATTTATTTATTTGACTAATCAAGATATTGAACACGCTTTGGCCCCTTCGAAATTTCTTTTCACGAAATACATGCTCCCGTATTTTCCTATTTTCTAGTGTGTTGTATTTGATTGGATTTTGTTTTTTAGGACTTCTTTAAGTGTTTTGAATGGGTGCCCTGTTTGTGATATGGGTGCCAGTATCTTCTCCTATTCCATGTATTTCCTTTATGCTTTTTTACTAACAGCAGCTTTTTATTTCAATTTTTAATTTTTACTATTTGAATTTTAACAGTCTAATTTTAAAATGTTTTCTTAATCAATAACTTTATATCAATATTTAAATGCAATTCTATACCATGTAGTTTTGTAGGTATTCTCCTACATTTTTTTCTATAAATTCTATTTTTTTCCCATTAAGTTCTAAAATTCATCTAGAATGGATTTTTAAGTTTTTTTTTTTCCCAAATGAATATCTGATTGTCCCTGCAGCATTTTAAAATAAGATATCCTTTTCCCACTATAAACTATTACAGCATGGTTTTGTTTCTGTACTGTCCTATTCTATTCTGTTCATTTGTCTATTTAAAAATAAGCATCTTACGATTTATCTAATCACCTTAGATCCATGAGTCTTGACTTCCAGTAAGTAAGTCCTTTAATTATGTTCTATTCTTCAATATCATCTTTATTATGTGTGTACTATTATTCTCCACATAAATTTTAGAATGCCTTGTCAATTTTTACAGCATTGAGAGGCATTAAATCTGTAAAACTTTCAGAGAAAAGTAATACAGATTTGATTTTTTCAATCTGTTTTGTAGTTTTTCTGACAGAAGTTTTATACCACATCTATAAGAACTATTATATTTGAGTATAATATCACAAAAGTACATAAATCATCAGTGAACATTTCAATGAATTTTCAGAAAATGAAAGTACTCTTGTAATCAGTCCAAGATCAAGAATAGAGTATTGCCAGAATCCCAGAAGCCCCTCTTTTGTCTTTTTCCTAAATACTTTTGAACTTCAGATAATTTCAATCCTCTATTAAGTACTCTTTTGTTGTTGATTTCTTTGGTCTACCATTATATTTATAAAATTCACTCAAATTTTTAATAGCTTATTAAATTATTCTCATTCTTATTGAAGAATATATTTCATTTTGTAAGCACAAATTATTTTATCCATTTTATTATTTATGAACATCAGAAAGATTTCCAGTTTGGAGCTATTGTAAATACTGCTACTATAAAGTTATATTTAAGTTTTTATTGGTCATCTACCTTAGAGTAGAATTGCTGAGTTTTGTGTCAGCCTGCATTCATTTTTGGTAAATACTTCAAAGCTGTTTTCCAAAGTGGTTGTACTAATGATACTTATGGAGCCATTGTAAAACAAATCTATTTAAAAAGTTTAATTTCCATTTATTTCTGGTGCAGAGAAATGAAATTTATTTTTACAGTATATTTATCTTATATTTAACACCTTATAAAATGTTTTATTCATTTTAATAATTCAATTACAGTTTCTTTTGAACTTTCTGCATATACAGTCAAGCCTTCTGTGAATAATGACAGATTGATTTTTGTTTTTGTTTTACTTTCTTTTCTAATTCTGCTACCTTAGTCTGTATCAATTGTACAATGTAAACTAGAAATGGTAATAATGACATCTTTGTCTCCTTCCTGATCTCAGGAGAAAAACTTACACTGCTATAACATCAAAATTGTTATTTTTCAGTTTTGGTACACATCCTTTCTATTCCTAGTTTTCGGGCGTTTTTCTAGTGCATGGATATTACATTATGATATCTGTTTCCACATATATTAAGATGGTCATTTTGTATATTTCTATCATTTTCTGCTTATATTAATTATATTTAACTGATTTTTAGATGTTAATATAATCTTGAATTTCCATAATGAATACAATTTGATTGCTGTGAATGAATCTTTTCATAATTGCTGGATTCAGTTTGATTTCTTAAAATGATGTTCATATCCATGTGAAAGAAAAGACTTAGTTTGGATTATAATTATTCCTTCTTATACTATATTATCCTTGGGAGTTTTGACATGAAGATTATAATACACTGATGAAACACATAGTTACTATAAGTTTGGCATTATTTTTAACTAAATTATTGAAAATATTCATTGTTGGAATAAACTGGAATAAGAATATTGCTTACAGGAAGGATTTAATTACAAATTTAATTTTTTAAATAGCTCTAAGACTATTTATGTTTTGTTTCTTTTTATTGCCAGTTTTGGTAAGGGAATTTTCATCTAGATTTAAAATTTTATATGCATAAAGATGTTCATTTTATTTTCCTTATAATGTTTATAACATTTCTAATGATATCCCTTTCTGAATTCTTGCTATTGGTTATTGTCCCTTCTCTTTATAAAAGCATGTTTTCTTTTTCTCCTATCTCTCCTAAAATTTTAGTGCTTCTTTGAGTTTTCTTGTTTCATACAACTTCAGGAGTCCCGAAGCTACAATAAAACTAATTGTAGTGGTGGAAGTTAGATGGTAACAGTGGTCTACAAATGCTGTCATACTGATGGTTACCAGGACATCCCTGTAAACTACTAAGCCCAGGTCTTCCAAGTTAGGACTAGAAAAAGTTTCTTGATTTTTGCAAATTTAACAACATAGGCAGGAAGTCATAAAGATAAAAAAAATAATGTTTTAGTCAGCTTTTTCACTACTGTGACTAAAAGATCTGACCAGAACAACTATAGAGGAGGAAAGGTGTATTTGAGGTCTCATGGTTTCAGAGGTCTCAATCCATAGACAGCAGTCTCCATTCCTCAGGGCTCCAGGTGAGGCAGAACATCGTGGCGAAAGAGTGTGGCAGAGGGAAGCATCTTACATGATGATCAGGAAGCAGAGAGGCCCCCCACTTGCCAGATACAAATATGAACCCCAAAACCTCACCCCTATTTCCAACTTCTCCAGCCACATCCTACCACTTCAGTTACCACTCAGATAATCCCAATTAGGGGATTAATTCACTGATTATGTTAGGTTTATAACCCAATCATTTCTCCTCCAAACCTCCTTGCATTGTCTTACACGTGAACTTTTGGGTTACTCCACATTCAAATCATGGCAAACAGGTAGTACAAAATTATTACAAAGAAAGAATGATGTGAGAAACTGATTTAATTAGAATATTCATGTTAATGAGCTATCAAAAGGCTTTCTGTCTGTGTGAGCTAGTAGAATCAGAATTTCAGTATGTAAAATTCAATCATATATACATATTTTTTAATCCAAGTAAAATTTCTAAACCAAAACATTACCAAATCGAACATTGTCAAATTTATGTAGGCCTATATACAACAGGTTTTGAGGGTGTTACATTTTGGGTGACTTAGGAAGTCAAATTGGAGTTAGTTTAACCTGCAAAAGGAGGATCAGAAAGGAAGTAATCTTGTGATCAAAACCCATGGAAGAAAAGGGAAGAGGGTAGGTTTGGGAATTTGGAGAGGTTTAGGAGTAATGTATGCTCCCTAGATACTTCTGCTAAACCTAGGGAGAGTTCTCCAGCTGAATGACCTTCATACTTGTCCTAAGTTGGGGTAGGAAAGCTAGGTTTTCATAGTTATATGTTGTTTAAGCAAGAACACTTCCAGGACATGTGTTTTTTTGTGAGACCCTGGTCTACATAAACAATTTGATTTTAAAAAATTGAATACAAAGTTCAAAGGCCCATGTGATACACATTGATTTCCTGGTGAACATTTAGCATAATGGAAGGGTCACTGACACATTTAATTACTACCCAATTGGTAATGGATCTTCAATATGCCAGGCACTGAATCTTCCTATTTAGATACAGGAATCATAGCTTCATCTCCTTTATTGCCATGTGTGTCATTCCTGATTACTTTAAAAATCTTCCACCCCCACTATCCATGAGAGCAAGATAACAGCCCTGTTATTACTTTACAATGAAAGGACTTCTTGGAGTCTCTTTATATTGAAGCAATGCTGATTTTCTCACTTTTGCAATTCCCTAATATCATTTATTTAGTGCTGGTTGCATCATTACTATGATGCTGCATCATCCATTATGCTCCTCATAAATACTGGCCTCTAGTGACCCTTTCCAAGGTTGTTACTGTGCTCCATTGATGATGACAATAAATGCAAGTCTCACCCAGGTGTACAGGAAAATCTGAATGGTAATTCATTTTCTGGTCATGTTAAATTTATTGCTTAGAATTTTATAGCATAGAATAGGAACAGCATATTTTCCCATTTTGTTCTCTTGGATAATTTAGGACACAGACACTGCATTCCTGGTAGGTGAATTTTAGTAATGATTATATATGTTTTACAAGTAATTCTACCAGCAGGAAAAAAAGGTAAGAATACTATAGGATAAGCAACATCAGTACTATATTTTCTGCAATGAATAATCATCTCCCATTTGGCATGGTTTAAGACTAACCTGGAAAAGGATGAGGTTAGATTAGAGGCAAAGGAGGTCACTGGAAGGAAACATTGGCATTGTAGAGCATAATACTGAAATACTTTGAAGGAGATAGGTGTGGCCATACCTGAAGAATAGCCCATCTCAGGTTGTAGTTTGTGGAAGGCTAAAGGAACCATTCTGGGTACCAACAGCAGGAGATGCATAGAATGAAAGATGCCTGCTTCTGTTTTCATTTCCCTTATATGCAGGCAGCAATGTATATGCAAGATCTGGTGAGAGCCAATGAGGGCCCACAAAGGGGGCTCAAACCCGGGGATTGAGGGTGAATTGTTCAGAGTACTGAACTCATCCTATGCTCTATATGAGAATCATACCAAACTAGCACTTCTTGTTCTGGTGACCAAATTTCCTGTGGTCCTATGAAAGAAATGGTTTCCTATCTTCCTTCATGTCACCAGAACCCAGTGGTAGGACCTCAAGGTAAGCCCATAGATACAAATCCTAAAATTCCTCTGGGAGTTTACCCTCTGCAGGGTTAGGGTGGGTTGCTATAAGTTTGCAAAATAAACTAAATGGAAATATATGCTGTTCCATATTTATGCTATAAAATTCTGAGCAATAAATTTAACATGACCAGAAAATGAATTACCATTCAGATTTTCCTTTATACCCTGAGTAAGAATTGCATTTGTTGGCATCATCAATGGGACATGGTAACAACCTTTGAAAGGGTCACTAGCAGCCAATATTCATGAGTATACAAAACTATATTATCCTAGGAAAAGCAGAGACCCCTGTGATTCATCATCCAGGTTTTGATATGCCTTCTTCCATGGTAGTATTTTCCGTGCTGGTCCTCAGCATTGGAAGAGAACCTGTAATATTTCGAGGAAGGAACTACACAGGGCTGGGTCTCCTGGGGTACAGAGTCACTGCAGAGTCCCCACTTTCTTGAGACAAGAGCAATATTGTGCTTAGACCTTTGAGCAGCTGACCTGGGAATGGAACTTGACCTTTGGAGAGATGACTCTCTTCTGCTGAAGCAGTCAGCAGAGTGCAAAGTTCTGATAGCTGAGAGATTTCCTCTGGCAGCCTTCCCAGAAGACAAGGCAGTAAATCCTTCATTCCGGAAGTGGGACCTGAGTCATGCAACATAGATTCCACCACAGACAACTATTTCGAAACAAAAAGATCAAACAAAAGTCTAGTGTTTCACCTATTTTTACACTTGCAATCATTTATAAGGACAAATTTCAGAGGCTTGAAATTATGATAAAAAATTGATATTCCTAAAATATAGGTACTGCATATTTTTATTCTTGGAGTCAGTCAGACTAAAAGCAAATTTAAGTTGAAAAAAAAAGCAGAAGGTAAAATTGAGGAAACACACACTTTTGCAAGTATTTTGGAATGAGACAATTTCAGTTTTTAAACTCATGGAGACTTTTGACCAATTGCTGGTAAACTATTGGGTTCATAAAAGAAAAGTACATTTTCTTCACACACATAAGATCTAAAACATCCCACAAGAAAACCAAACAATTCCAAAATAGCATTTCAACTTGAAAATGATGACAGGTTATTTCTCAATGTGCATTTACTCCTCCAGACAAATGGGGTGTGCTAGAAGCATAGTTGCAACACTAGTGAGTGACAGTGTTTAAAAGCCAGTGGGCACCAGAAAGGGGGTCAAAAGCATTATACCCTATTGCCATTCACTATTCACGCAAGTCATGTCTTTATCTTTTATCTCTCTTTTCCTCATTCTGTTTTCAGTCTCTAAGATTTCCTTCTCATTTCCATTACTTTCTCTTTGTATTATTGACATTCCATTATCTCTTCTTCCTCTCTGTTATCTCTCTCTCTTTTATTTAGGCAATTATTTTATCTCCTTCTTCTGTATCTTATTCCTTTCATTTCCTTTCCTTTTTCCTTTTTTCATAAATTCTTCACTGATCATTAAATGAAACTAGAATATGTTTTAGTTTCTTCATGTGTAATTGTCATAGAATTCAGTTATACTTTCTTGGCATCATTTAGAGATTTATTCCACTTTATTTTCTCTATTAGCAAAATATACAAATTGAGTCAAATTTTTCAGATGTGCATGTCATTTTCTTCTTTATTCTGATTAGTGATTTCACAGAGAGTCAATTTTCTTATAGGCTTGCCTATGGTTGTGCCATAAGAAGCACTAGGCATATCTTAACATCCTTCATCACAAACATTCAATCATTTTGGAATGCAGATGTTGCCTCGTCCTAAAATTCCAAGTGACTGGCCTCTTTTCTGAAGTCATGTTGAAGGAGATCCTGTGTGAAATACAGGGAAACCATATGAAAGCCTGTGACCAGATGAACTCTCAGGGAGCTTAATCATATTGAAACCAGAGTTACTCTGCTGCTGGCATGTGGGGTCTGCATGAACTGCGTGTTTCTGCTTCTGAGAAACATGTAGTAGTGTTAGCACCTAATCATGGCAGGGGATGCTGGTGGCTTCAGCTCTGAGGGTCACAACTGGCAAATTCTGGTTCTTCTCTGTTACCACTGAGTGATTGATTTCTCTCTTAATTGTGCTATACCCAAGTGTTGCAGCAGACCCAGCAGCTCATGGCCAATTTCTTCCATCTAGGTTCTTGTCTCAAAAATTGGAAGAACGAATTCCACAGATGAATATAAGTGAATGAAAGAGTAGGATTTATTCAAGTGTGAATAGAAACAGAACTCCCACAGGGCAGAGAGCGCCCAAGAGAGATTGCCACTTGAATGTGCTAGTTGAGGGGTTTACATAGCACTTGGGTCAATGTTATTGGTCTGAAATTATGCTAATCAGGCTTTGGAAAATTATCAATGCTATTGATTCCAAACTATGCTAAAGGGTTTGGAAAAGTACAAACATTATTGGTTAACTCTTGAAACTGAACTTCCATTCAGATCTGCCCCACTTCCATTTGCTCTGCTTGCCGGCAATCTCAGTTTACCAAGAGGTTGAGATTGGTGTGGTGTGGCTGCTGGCAGTTCTAAGTTGCTCTGCTGTGTATAGCAGCATCTGTACCTAGCCCAATCTGGGCTGCTGTGGGTTGACAGGTCAGTGTACCCTGGCTTGCCTTGGTACTAGCTCACCTTGCCATAGACCTGCACCAGTGTGATGGGCTCTGTGCAGCCATGGCCCATGCTTGCCACAGGTTCTCCATCCTGCCTGGTTACTGCTTTGTAGCTCTACTGTTGCTTCTATGTGGCAATTAGTGGGCTGGCTGTGTGGCTTGGTGGCCAGGGAGCTACATCAACATCATTACTTTCTAGGAGGATAAGCAAACATTTTTGAGTTCTGTTTGTATCCCCCAAAACACCACGTCCTTTTCCTTTTTGTGTTACATGTTTCATCTTTTGTATTGAGGGTCTCTGTGCCAAGCCAACCTCAAGAAGTTTGAGTGCCTACACGTGCATACTTTCAACTGTCTCAGGCAAAGTGAAGTCCCTCATCCATCTAGTGACAGATATTTAGCAAACTGAGGAAGCCTAGCTTTTTTAGAGGAGGGACATGTCGATGCTTATTAGTTTACAATGGAGCAAATTTCAATGGTGGAATTTTAAGCACTCTACCAATTTGATGCCTTGGTCTATTTGCATGGGGAAGGATATTTTATGCTGTCTTTCAAATTATACCCCAGAAGCAACCACTACTCTAAACACAAATCAGCTTTGTTCATGGTGTGTGAGTGGCAATTAAGATCATCAAAGAGAACAAAAAGATGAGGAAATTTCACTGACCTAGTGGTTAATATGAACAGAATGTTCTAATCAAATACGAACAGACCAATTTATGGTCAAAGGATACAACTCATTGCAGATGACTTTTCTTTCTTTTCTTTTGCTTTTATTTCTCTGTCAGGTTTCCACCTTGCCTATTTACCCCAGTAACAAGTTGAACTCTGAATTCATTCTAAATATGCAGTTAGAAAGACTATCTTTAAGAAACTAAAATTCTAGAGGGAGAAATGAACATTATATTGAATTACACAGTATAATCAAACTATTTTAAATCCCCAGTCTTGTTCTGAATTTTCTTCTTACTATAGCATATATCTCTAATATTCTATGTAGGTTCCATGCCAATCCTATTTTTCATAATAAACGTAATTAAACATATGTTTTATTATTGGAGGTGTCTCTCCCCTACTAAAACATAAGCTCCATAAGAGAAAGAATGTTTGGCTGCTTAGACTTGCAGAACAGAGGTTATTCAATATTGCTTAAAAGAGTGAATTATAATTTACTCATAAGATATGAAATGAGTTCTTAGTAGGTCATCAAGATACCATCTTCCCAGCCAATGCACCCATATACCAGCTGCTGGGAATACTGGATGTTCAAATCTGCTAACAGTTGTGTCCGTTGCTGGGTGTTGGCTTCTGCTGCAGGGAAATGCATTGCCCAAGGTTACACATCCTTTAAGGTTGTGGCCTGGTCTGATGCCTCTGAATGCAAAGATGCCACTGTCTGGTCACCTTACCTTAACTTAGGACACCCAGAAGAGGCATCCTAGCTGCAGAACTCATAGTAGGACAGGATAAAGCCTCATTTGCAATGTCTTCTACCTTGCTTTAACAAATGTGGCTCCCCACAGCAAGCAATTCTTTGTCTCAGAGTTTGTTTCCAGACAATCCAAGATAAGTCAAGATAGCTACATAAGCACTAACTAATTTTTTTCTTGGTATGTCAGAGATAGCTTCAATGGGTAACACCTGGGCAAATAAGGGGAAACACAACACTCAAGGTAATGGCACAACTTCCTTAAAGGCAAAGAAGCATAGAAAAAATATTATGTATTCATCACTACTTGGTTTTCTTCCATTCTCCTCCTGATCAAAGAGGAAGCAAGTATTTATCATTTCAGTTTTATAGTTAGAAATCTAAAGAACAAAACTGGAACATAAGTTTTCCAGGCCAGGGACATGCTGTATTATTCTTCATAATCCCTTCCCTTTAAGCCATTGTCATCTCCCATTCCCAGAGTTGTGGGGCATAAATGGGTATTATAGAATCATCAGTGTTATTAGGTGATTCAATAGATGAAGCACTGTCCTGAAATAAAATAGAAAAATGCTACAACATTCATTAACAATATATTTTAGACTAATAGAGCAATAGATTCAATTTTATCTTTTAAAATTAATAACCTAAATATAGACATTGGCCCAGAAAAAAACAGGAGGAAAAATAAATCATGTTTACAAATTCTATAAAACAATCTTTTGTTGTAGTTATTATTAATTTTGACTGTCTTTTTCACCAGTTGTGTTTCCATATCTAATAATAAGCCTTAAGTATATTTGTGTTTTGCTTTCATTCTTTATCTGGGCAACTTCTGTTGTTGAAAGGATCTCTGATGGGCTGGAAAAGCACAGAAAACTTATCATGGGTACAGGATCCACTGTAATGAACTATAAATATTTTTCTTGAATTTTTGCTAAAAGAACTTTAATCAGTATTGTACCCTGCTTGCTCACATGTTTTAAGTATTATATTATAGATTATTCTAAATCTATAATTTTCTGGCATTATTTTAAATGGTTGTAGAGGATTGTAATTTCTGCCTCATTGTCAATGCTGATGTTTAAAAACAGGATTGTAGCCAGGTATAGTGGCATACTCCTGTAATCCTAGCTACTAGGGAGACTGAGAAGGGAGGACCACAAGTTCAAGACCAGTCTGGGTAACTTAGCAAGATTCTATCTCAAAATAAAAAGTAAAAAGGTCTGATGACATAGTTCAATGTTAGAGCACCTGGGTTCAATCCCCAAAACTATATATAAAAAAAGATTGTCACATGATTCTCAGATATGATTCCAATGGAAGCTAAGTATCATAGTGTTTTTTATTCATTTATTATTTAAAAGCTTTTTCATTGGCAAATCATAACTGTTTACTTCTATGGAATACAATGTAATGTTTTGACATAGGTCTAAAATGTGGCATAATTAAATAAAAATTCATCAACATATCTGGCACCTCACTTACCTATCACTTTTTGGGATGAGACTTTTGAAATTTACTGATTTAGTTGTATTTGAATATGTAATATATTAGATCAGACTTATGGAAATGGTATGAATGGTCCTTAAAAAAAATAAAATAAAATAAACAAAGAAAAAGTGAGAAAAAAACCCACTATCTTCTTTGTGGCCTGCTTCTGGGCACATATCAAGGGAATTGAAATCAATATGTCAAAGGGCTCTCTACACTCACATGTTCATTGCAACATTTTTCACAATAGCTAAGACATGGAAGCAACCTAAGTATCCCTCAGCAGATTAAAGAAGAAAATATGCTACATGAACATAATGGAATGCTAGTTAGCCTCAAGAAGGGGGAAATCCTGTCATTTACAACAATGTGGATGAATCTGGTAGATACTATGCTAAATAAAATAATTCAGGTGCAAAATGGTGAAAACTGTATGATCTCACATATATGTGGAATGTTGAAACTTGGTGCTTTGATATCACCATCATCTACTTAAAGGAGATCTGTTTTAGTATCAGAAATTTAAAAATCAGAACTCTTTCTCCATGAACTGATGTTTACATTTGCTTCCTTCACAAAATGTTATGTTAATATATTTTTTATAAAAACGTCTTATTGATCACATTATCATATTTTCTACATAAAAACAAAATACACATGCACATTTATGCATATACATGTATCTGCACCTATATACCTATGTTTGTATTTTATGTGTGCATGTATATATAGAGAGATATTAATTTTTAAATATCCTGTCATCATGAGGTTTTAAGCTTTGAAAAATGTCCAGTAGAGTATTATTATGACCATAATTGACAAAAAAACTGAATTTTGAAAAGCAAATTAAAAATTTTAATTTTGTTAGAAGTCAATCTGTAACTGATTCATTATAAGCAACTGAGAAAACCTGTTTGCTTAAATAGACAGAAATAGGAAGTACCTTCTTACAGTGATGCCTTTATTTCATTCAATTTTTTCCCCAAGTTTTCTGTCCCCCAAAATCACTCAATGATCCAAAGTCAGAAATTATTTAATGAAACACAAATTGTTCCTTATTCTGTTGTGTTAAAATAATTGTTCAGTTCCTCAACATCTACTGGGAGATTTAAACTACCCTCTGTGTGTGTGTGTGTGTGTGTGTGTGTGTGTGTGTGTGTGTGTGTTCTGGAGATCTGTGCCTTTAATCTTCACTGAAAAAGAAGAAAAATGATTGATTGGAGATGAGGCAGTAGGAACCAGAGAAGTAGGCTTTCTTGAGCCGATCGATATCAGTAATAGGCACAGATGAAAGATGAACATCTGAAAATTAATTCACTTAAAACTGCTTATACCTATATCCTCTCCTCCTGTTTTTTAAGGATACTGGTATTCTAGATTAAATGCTGCTGACATAGTATAAAATAAATGCTTGTTTTCAAAGTGAATAAATGCTTATTAAATGAGTAAATATGTAAACCAATAAATTAACATTTTTAAGGTTATTTAGTTATGAGTAAACTACTGAATTTTTAATCTGATATAATATTTTGAAAATCATTATATGTACCTTTATATTATTTTATGAAAAACTAATCTTCAAGGTATTTTCAGATGTATGTTTTGGAGAATACTGAAGTTAATTTTTTTAAAAATTAAGTTGCCATAATGCTACATTTGAGAGTCACAGGTTAAAAGTAACTTTAATTTTGGAGTTTTGGGGGTTTTTGGTACTAAATACAGTATTTTTTTAGAACCTCATTTTAATATGCTTTTAAAGTTTATATTACCTATATTACCTTTGTAAGCATTTTACCTTTTGTAACTAATGGGTAACATAACCCTGGTCCTGCCTTGCATACGAGGAGGAAGAAATGAAAACATCAAAATAGGTAAAGACCACAACTTCAGAGCTCTTGTTGAGCTACCCTGGGTTATGGCCAGGTGAACAATAGGAGTTAAGCCTCCTCTGCTCAAAGCAGGCTACCTGTTAGGCTGGAGTCTCACCACTGTTGACTCAATACTCCTAGAGCGGGTCTTTTGTAAAAATCCTTATAATAAAGTGATGTATATAAAAGATATTGAACTTCCAACTTGAAGGTTTTACTTCAAAAAAAAAATATTTTTCCCTGGGCAAAAACAGAGTCAGCCTGAAACTTCTGAGAGGCCTATGTATGGGTCAAATGTGTGGGTGCTTCTCTGAAGCCAGGAAGGGCACAGCTAGGGGATGTGTAATACATTAACACATTAAAGATAAAATTGCTAATTTTGCCTGTAACTACAAAAGTGCTCTTTTAGTTTCTTAGATTGTCTAAACCACTGTAATCTAAGTGATTTTCATTGGTTATAGCCATAAATGAGAACAGAGAGCAGATGTCTGGGCACACAAATCATGTTTTTTGACATAAGGGGATTTGGCCAGTAGCATTTCCCGGTAACTTGAGAAAGTCCTCTATTTAAATCTAACTATTGGAAAAATTTATCCCAAAGGACCACATTTTGCTACTCATTAACACCCTGGATTATCATGCTTCCTTGATCTCCTGTTTCTCCTATCTTGCCAATACTAACTGTATGCAAACCCCATCATTTACAACGAATACTGCTTCCAGCCCAAGCTGCCAAAAGCCATGAGGAAATGGTTCTTTTTGGATTCATAACAAATTGCATTACCCAGCCTTACCCAGCCTCTGCAGGGGCATCAATCTTGAATACCTGGTTGGTTCTGTGTTCTGTTTCTAGGGGCACATGGGCTCAACCTTTTCCATTCTTCTCAGGCCCTTCAATTCTCAATAGTGATCAATATCCTCGCTTCCTTTCCTGAGATCCCACAGATTTTGAAATGCACAACTGCATTAAATTTAATAATTTTGCATTATTCTATCCATTTTGCACTTAGAGAAACTTGATGTAAAAATAGCAAGTGGGTTGTCCGAGGTCATGCCACTCAGCCGTTAAGCAGTAGAGCCAGATCTAGAAATCCAATCCCCTAAATTCCAATGTGATGCTTTTCTGTTTAATTGAACAGTTCTCTTAAACAACAATTTTCAAAAATAAAAATAACTTCAGAATCTCTGGGAAGGAGAAGAATCTTCAAAAGGATATAAACTGATGACCCAGCAGTGTAGGACTATGGCTACTAGTTTTCTCTTTCCTTTTGGCTTCATTAAGTTCAAAAAAATCTGGCATCATATTGTTTTACAAAAGTGAAATATACTCCATCAATATTTAAAAACATTTCTTGGGTTGCATTGGAATAGCTAATAAGAATGGGACTTTGCCAAAGACTTCACAGAGTTTTTGTTTGACTGCTTGGCTATTGGACATTTTATGTTTATTATGCTACCACATTTACCTTCTTTTTATTTTATCATGGTATCTGGAGAAGTGGGACACAACTAAGCTTTTAACTTGCAAATGTTGACACAATAAACAGGACAGTGGGAGGCAGCCTCTAAAATGAACCCCAGTGTTCCTGATCTCCATTTAATTCACAGCTTTCTTTAATCCCCTTCCCATGAGTATGGACTTCACCAACTCACTTCTCAAAAATGGAATACTGTAGTAATAATAGGATGAGGTACCTAAAATCAAGTAACAGTGACGGGGCTTTAATCTTGCAAACCTACTCTGGTCTGGAGATTTCTTTCTCTCTCTTGCTCTCACTCTCTCACCTTCTATAAGTAAAGTTGGAAGCTGATTCTTCTTCTGGAATTTGCCTCCCATCTTACTGACTTTCTCCCCAAACTGTGATTCTTTAAGGGAATTGTTATGATTTGGCTATGAAGTGTCCCACAGAAGCTCATGTGTGAGACTGCAAGAATTTTCAGAGGTGAAATAATTGGGTTATGAGAGCCTTAACCTAATCAGTGCATTAATTCACAGATAAGTATTAACTGGGTGGTGAATGAATGCAGGTAGGATATGACTAGAAAAGATAGGTCACTGCGAGCATTACTTTGGGGTTTATATTTTGTTCCTGTTGAGTGGAACCTTCTTTCTCTGTTTTCTTATTGCCACATTCTGAGCTGCTTTCCTCCGCCGAATTTTTCCACCATGATGTTTTGCCACACCGCAGACCCAGCACTATGGAGTTGGCTATCTATGGACGGAGACCTCTGAAACTAGGAGTGAAAATAAAATTTTCCTCCTCCAATTTGTTTTTGTCAGTTCTTTTGATCACAGTGATAAAAAAGCTGATTAAAACAGACGTAAATCATGTTGCACTTATCTTTTCATTTCTCACACTGTCTAATGTTTTATTTGGCACAAATTAAGCATTAAATTATGGTGTTTTGAATCAGTGATACATTTTGTCTGCTTCAATCTGAATACCTTCATTGGACAAATCACTATTTGATGTTGTTCTCTTATAAAGTTCAATCAATGCGTTTGTAAGCCACCACTTGTAAATCAACATCTTTGAGGGATAAAATAAATGAAATGATGCAAAAATACACACTTTTTTTTTCAGGAAATTCTCACAAAATTTACACTAAGACCAAAACGAAAATTCAAACTCTCTTCCTATGTTTAAGGCAGCATAAAGGCATATTTCTCACAGTAACATCATTAATAAATAAGATGGAGAGGTTTCTAACCCCCCACATAGCATGACTAAAAATCCGATATAAAGATTAAAATAAAAAAAACTTTAGTTTATTTAATTTAACAGAAATGTCTCTGACTCAATACCCTTTGTGTTTGTTTTCAATTTTAACAATTAATGTGGCACAGGGAAATCTTTATGCTAATGTTATAGCTCCTTGGTTGAGCACTAACACCATTATCAGTGTTAATGAATAATTCATTCCTAGTTGAAAACTTAACTATATCATTTTTACTGGATATGAATGAAACTTTGAAGTGCAATTTAAGTTGAAAGAATTTAAGATTGTAGAGAATTCCCATAAACCATCAAAAAGTGCTGTGCTGGCAATATTACCTAGCACTCAAGTGTAATGGCTTTATAGAAAGCACATGCGAGAGTCTAAGTCTTGTTTCTTTTTTAAGAAATATTGATGAGATTCATTGCTTACAGAATTTTCACACTGTGCAAGTGACTGCTTTCGTTTCTAAATATCCAAAACAATACACACTTCATTTCCAGCTGTGGACTGAGAAACTAGGTAGTCTCCATCAGGAACACTGACATTTGTTCTTCCAAGGTTGCTTGTCACAGAAGCCTTTCCTGGTAAAGAATCCCCATATTGAAATTTTAAATGTGAAAAATCAACAGATCAATTGCCTCCTGAAAAAAACAATTGGTGTAAAGGTAGTCACACATCCTGAGGAAACAAAGCTTTCCAACAACCAGAATATCTGTTCTTTCTGGTTCTGTGATCAGGAATGGGCTAAGACGTGTGACGGCAGAGATTTTCATCCAAAGTGTAAGAGGCTAATCATCTTCATCAACACTACAAAACATAGAAGGAAATATTGGGTTTTTGCCATATTTCTGGAGCAAAAATATTTTGTAACTTTCCATAAACAAACCACTACTAATGAAAGTACAAACAACAAAGTGTATTTCTTCAGCTTTTGGGGTCTTGATAAGGAAGTCTGTGGGTATATAGGAGTGTTGACCCTATATTTTCTTCTAGCAGTTACAATGTTTCTGGCCTTTGAAACACTTTGAATAGATTTTTGTGCAAGGAGAGAGATAGAGGTCTACTTTCATTTCTCTATGACTATGTGAATGCTCAGTTTCCTAGGGATCATTTGTTAAAGAGGCTCTTTTCTCCAATGAGTTTTGGGCACCTTTGTCAAGGATTAGAAGACTGTGTCTGTGTGGATTTGTCTCTCTGTGTCTTCTATTCTGTTCCATTAATCTTCATGTTTTATTTTATGCCAGTGTCATGCTGTTTTTGTTACCACAGCTCTACATTATAATTGGGGTCAGGTATTGTGATGCCTCCTGAATTGCTCAGGATTGCTTTGGCTCTTTTGGTCTTTTATTCTTCCAAATGAATTTTAGGACTGCTTTCTCTAGTTCTATGAGAAATGCCATTGGTATTTCGATGGCAATTGCTTGGATCTGTGTAATGCTTTCAGTAATACAGCCATTTTGACAATGTTAATTCTGCTTATCCAAGTACATGGGAAGACTTTCCACCTTCTAAGGGCCTCAATTTCTTCTTTTTAGTGTTCTATAATTTTTGTTGTAGAGGTCTTCTACATCCCTCGTTAGATTTATTACCAGTTTTTTTTCTCTTTCTTTTCTTTATTGAGGGTAATGTGAATTGAATTGTTTTCCTGATTTCTTTCTTAGCAGATTCATTATTTGTGTATAGGAAAGTTATTGATTTACAAATGATGATGTTATATCATGATAATTTGCTGAATTTTTTTTATCTCCTCTAGAAGTCTTTGGGCAATTTTTTTTTTGCATTTTCTAGATATAGAGTCTCATCATCAAACACAGATAATGTGACTTCTTCTTTTCTTGTTGTACACCTTAAGATTTTTTGTCTTGCCTGATTGCTTTGGCTAGTTTCAAGAAGTTTATTGAATACAAGTGGTGAGAGTGGACATACTTGTCTTGTTCTTTGAGATTCTGTCTTTGGGGCTCTATCATTTAGCCTTTATGATGTTAAGTTTCTTCTATCCCTAGTTTCCTCCAGGTTTTTAACATGAATGGGTACTGAATTTTGTTGAAGAGTTTTTTTGTATCTGTTGAGATGACCTTGTGATTTTTGTCCTCAATTTTATGTCTGACGAATTCCATTCATTGATTTGTGTATGTTCAACCAACCTTGCATCTTTGGAATGAAACCAACTTGATCATGATCTATAATCTTCTTTATGTTCTTTGAATGTGGATTGCTAATATTTTATTAAGAATTTTTGCATCTATGTTCATCAGGGATATTGTTCCATAGCATTTTTTTTTTAACTTTGATTTGTCTTTATTCAGTTTTGGAATCAGGAATACTGGCTTTGTGGAATGGATTTGGGAGTGTTTCTGCCTTTGTATTGCATGTAATACTTTGAAAAGGATTGGCATCAGGAGATTTTTTTTCCTCTAAAGGGCTAGTAGAACTCTGCTGAGAAGCCATCTGGTCCTGGGCTTTTCTTTGTTGGAAAGCTTTTTATTACTGCTTCAAACTTGTTGCTTGATATTGGTCTGCTTAGGTTTTCTATATTCTCTTGGTACAGTTTGGGTATGTCATATGTGTCTGGAAATTTGTCAACATCTTCTAGATCTTCAATTTATTGGAATATAAGTTTTCAAAATAGTACCTAATGATCCTCTGGGAGTTCAGAAATGCCTGTGGTGGTATCTAATTTTTCATCTCTAATTTTGTTAATATGGGTTTTAAAAAGATTCAGCATAGTGAAGGAAATAATAAGAGTATGGAAAGAGAGACTGCAGATTATTGAAATTTCTTGCCAGCTACTCTTCTGACAAGATATACATATCCATAATATACAAAGAAATAAAAAACAAAGCACCAGAAATACAAATAACTCAATCAAGAGATTAGCAAAAGATCTAAAGAGATATTTCTTAAAAAAGAAACACAAATGACCAGCATTTGGAACAAAAAAAAAAAAAAAAAAAAGCTCAGCATCCTTAGCAATTAGGGAAATGTTAATCAAAACTACAATGAGATTTATTCCAATTCCAATTTGAATGGCAATCATCAAGAATACAAAAAACAATAATTACTGAGGAGGATATGGGGGAAAAGGTACACTTACACATTGTTTATGGAACTGCAAATTAGTACAGCCACTTTAGAAAAATGTATGGCAGTTCCTCAAAAGTCTAAGAATGGAATCACCATATAACCCAGGTATCCCACTTCCTGTTATGTATCCAAAAGGACTAAAATCGGTATACTAGAGTGATACCTGCATACCAATATTTATAGCAGTATAATTTACAATAGCCATTTTATGGAACTAGTCTAGGTGCCCATCAACAGACAAATAAAGAAAATATAATATATACACACGATGGAATGTTATGCGACCATAAAGAAGAATAAAATTATGTCATTTGCTGGTAAATTGAAGGAACTGCTAAGTGAAATAAACCAGACCCAGAAAGTCAAAAGTTGAGTGTTTTCTTTCATATGGGGAAGCTAGAGAGAAAAAAATAAAAGGAGTAAAAAAAGGAATATCACAAAAATTTAAAAAAAGAAACTGAGAATAGAGAAAGGGGATTGAGAGGATGGGAGGAGAGGAGGATTTTGGAAAGTACCAGAGAACAAAATCTCCCAAATTATCCTATGTTCATGTATGTAAATACACCACAATGGATCCAAATTAAATATATAATTAGAATGCACTCATTAAAATAATAATGATCTAAGGAAGATTAGTAGTATACAGCAAGTACATCATGGAGAGGGAGGAGAGAAGGGAAAAGGAAGGTACTGCGAAATGAGATTTATCAAATTATGTGCATATTCAAAGATGACATAATGAATCCTATTATTATGTATAATTATAATGCATCATTAAATTTAAAAAAAATATTTTAAAAGTATCTATTTCAAGTAATGGTGTACTATTTCCTTGTGTTCAATATGAATCTTATAATCACTTATTTCCCTTTATTACTTTAACCACTTTATTTTACTTTATTACTTTTATTACTGATTCACCTACTAAGCCTCCCCACTAGCTGCTTTCAAAAAATGTTTCCAAAAGTGAACAAGTTCAGGAACTGTGTACTTTTCCCCTAAAGCTTTCCTGCAACCCCCACATGTGCGACATGCCTGAACCTAGCAGATATATGACCTTCCTGGAATGGTGATAGTGGGCACCTCAACCATCTATTATGAGCCATGTGCATGTAGACCCAATGCATGTGTTCAGGTAACTGTGTCAAGTGCAAACCCCAGTGCCAGAGCAAAGAATGGACAAGAGTTGTGCAGAAGTCCCGGGACTGACCAGGCCCTGAGGGCACCTACCCTTTTTGTCGACATAAGCTTTACTCCTTGAGTCCTCAAAGAGCACTCTGGGGGGTCCTACCCCACGTACTGTCTTCCTTACACTTGAGCATAAGTCCCAATAAAGCCTAACTCAGGTGGTATTTACTGCTTGCCACTTAATGATTGCTATCTCAAAATGAGCAAAAGAACCCATGGCTAAGCTGGTAACACTCAGAGATGGGAATTGCTAACACCAAAAGCCAGCAAAACTGGTAATGGCACTTGGGTGACTCGAAATGCCTAACACGGGACAGGGCTGCAAATGCCTTCAGTGAAACACTGATTGCAATAAACATTCTGTGTATGAGTCAGATTTCTTAGATAATTGTGCCAAAAGGAGCTTCTCTACCAGTCCCCCTAAGGCATGCAGGTACACAAGCACTCACACACATATACAAGATGTTAAATAGACCTCAACCAAATGATCATCTTGGCTTCTCCATTCTCTGGAAGTGCAAATCCCAGAGAAGTAAGAGAAGAGTATTTTCATGGCAGAACTGTGATCAGAATTGAAGAAAAAGAAAATGATAGGAAAGTATTCTCTTGTTTCAAAGCCTTAAATGTTCCAGTTTTCAAACCACTGTCTAGGTACAGGGACAATAGACTTGAGAGCAACTAACCCTTCCCCTGCAAGGCTTAACATGTTGAAAGACTTAAGATGTGAAAAAATGTCTGAGGCACTGCACATTGCTGGTGGACTCTCTCTATCCTTAAGGGATACCATATATTCTCTTTTTCTGAGTTACTTATATTCCAACCAAGTGTTGTTTGTTTTTAAGATCTCAGGGTAGGGTCGACCTAAGCTTCCTAGGCTGTAACAGATTATATTAATATGATTTTCTTCTCTGGGTGTGATGATGCCAAGGCTGACCATGGTTAACCTTGGGCTCCCCTCTCTTCCCTACAGTGGCTATACTGGTTTTATGTTGAATAGAGCTCCTTCCAGATTCTCACTGTTAACGTTTTATGAATGTGTCAGAAGAGCTCTGAAATCGAGACCCATTCAGTGGACTCTTATTCTTCCTCAAGCACTCTCAGCCATAAAAATAAAAGTGGGTGTAGGGGGAGAAATATTTAATTAAAGCCTATGGCAAGATCTCCAAGAGAACAAAAACTAATATATCTTTTGAATTCTGCTTCTTACAGATTTTTTAAAAGCAGCTTTTCCATTTCTCTTAGATAGTATTTTCAGGATAAAAGCACCGAATTCCCAAACACTTCTGTTGTCAGCTTTCTGGCATGAAACCCTTTCTCTTAGAAAACAAGAGACATAGAAAAGTGCATAGAGGGCCCTGAGCTTGGATCTCTGGACATAGCCTAGCACTCTCTCAAGTGTCAATTTATAAGACCAGGTTTTGCCTCGTTGGTATTCTCTACACATCTCTCCCTTTTTGTCTACCTTAGGTCTTTTAAATTTAGCTTCAAGAAAAGTGCTATTTTATGGAATCAGGTTCCCTTGTCATTTTCCCAAGAGAACTGTGTGCAGTATTTATTTTCCTTATGCTGCAGTTTACAGCACACAGGAACCTGTTGAGCACAGCCACGCTAGCTCACCTCTCCCCATCAAGATGCACATACCCACATCTCCAGTAATGAAGTGAAATTAGACCTTTCTGCATTTCTTACGCAGCCCACCATAATTCAGACTTTGAAAATCAATTAAATATTTATTTGCAATGCTCCACGGGATGAGCATTTTTCATGTTTGGTAGGGGTGAATAATAAATGGCATTTCATATTTAAAACAAGTACAGTTCCTGCCTAATCAATGTTGTGCGCAGTTACCCCCAAGAGTCAAAGGACAGTTATGATATTTGGTTCATAAGAGACATTCGGTAGTCATTTAACATATGATGTGAGTAAATAAGAATATCACAATTCTAAAGAATCTTCATATTCAAAGTGGCATGTCAACTAGACTTCTTAAAATAAAGCTGTCTTGAAAAATTCTTTTCATATGTTTTCTCTAAAATTGAACATTTGGATCAAACTTCTGTGGCCTTTTCCTTAGGTGTTTTTGATAAATTTATTGTGAGCTGCCACTAAATTTCACAAGTCAGCTCTCTCTGCCAAGGATTACTAATCCTGTGAATGGAAGGAAAAAAAAAAACAAAAAAAACCCCAATAGTTAGCTATTGTGCTTGCCACCATTTTTAAAAGAAGTTTCCAGAAAAAAGAAATGTTCCCTATATACAATCTCATTGGCCTGGTTTGGTTGTAGAATTCATATACTAAATGGAATTAGTTAATTTTCAAAAGAACTACTCAAGCATTATGTATCTCTTTAAAGCATCTGAGGAATTTAAAATATGAAAGTTGTTTTGCAGTGCTCCTCTTATATCCCTTGAAATTATAATTGATTCTTGATAATAGATATGAGTAAATAAAAATAGAAAAGTAAAATATATCAATTTGAAAGGTACGTAATAAAATAGAATCAGAGAGAACACACAGACCTATTTTCAAGGTTAGTCAACTTTAGGGATGTCTTGGCACTTAGAAATATCAGCAATTATCTGAAACACATAAATCCTCCAGGAATTAAATATTAGAAGAGCAATATTATAAGAAGAAACACTTTTGAAGTATTGAGTGCTTCAGCTATCAGTGGGAACTTCATAAGATAAGAATTTCTAGGATCCTTCAATGAAAAGTAATAGCATTTAAACTTTTGTAGGTTTCACCCAAGAATTTTTTTAAAAGAAAAGTGAAAAATAAAGAGAAATAGTTTTCTTCATATTTATTAGAAAATTGGTTTGGAAAGTGTGTGGCACCCCTTGATTAACACATCTTATGTGGGTATAACTCTGTGAGAGTTTTGCTTTGTTTTTGTTTTTTACCTTCAAGGCTGCTATGAGTCTGGAACACTTTCAAGAGTTATTGGCTCAGTTCACGAATTTCAAATGATGAAAATTTCAAATGATGAAAAGGAATTTCTGAAGAACTTCTTAAATAAACTGAAGTGTTGCGAATAATGGCCAATGGCCAGAATGAACTATATTCTAATTATCCAATTGAATTTAGGGTAGTAATTGCATTATTCAAATTTATTTTACAGATTTCAAAGAAGTAAATACATTGAAGTTTTTCAGTTGACCTCCAAACTCTCCTATGTTTTTGTTGGACTTACCCTTTGAGGTCAATCATGACTCAGATGTTTTTCCAGGTTCACCAAACACTGATTGTTTAGCCAAGAGCAGTTCTTGCCCGACACTTTTTCCCTGTTACATTAGGACTTCATCTTCTGCATATGGTTCTTCCTGTAGCCCACATGAGTCTGTGGTAGGATGATAACTTACACACAGGGCTGTGTGTGCTTACACATTTCAAAAACAGTCCGTTTTTCTATAACTGTGTAAAGGATTCACATTTTAAAAATGTTTTTAGGACAAATTATGTGTATCTAGGAAATGATTTAGGAGCCTAGGGATATTTACTTCTTCCATACCCTCAAAACTGTCTCCAAATTACTCCAAAAACCTTCATATTTGTGCACTGTAAAGCAGTGAGCAGGGGTGAGGGGTGAGGGTGTTTCTGCAAACTATTCTACTCCCTTTCCTAAGGATTCCACTTTGCCCTACTTCAGTCCAGAGCAGTCTATTCTGCTGCTGCAGATTCACTTATGTGTGGGTTATCTGAACTTCTGATTATGTGCTGTCCAGTTTTAGACAAGGAAAAGGAAACTAATAAGCTTCTCATTTGTCCTCAAAGAGAGAAGAACATTATTGCTTTTAAGTTCTTTTAAAAATTCTTTTGAAATAATACTAGTTTAGAGAAATCTAACACTGTGGCAACCCTTTTGATAATGCTGTGCCTCTGGAAGGCCACTGCTTCCCTGTGCTCTGTGCTGTTGGCCCTACCCTGTGAGGTCATTTATGCCTCAGAACTTTCCCAGGTTCTCTGCCAGGATTTCTCCAGACAACACTGTTCTCCTTTGTGCTAAAGTCCACAGTTCATGCCACCGGTTAAGTATGTACTTCTACAATCTGTTTATCTTTCTCTGATTTGCTTCTTAAATCAATATATTTTTAATAAAAACATGTTTACAAATTTCTTGAAGGAAAAAATCATGTACATTTTAAAGGCATACTCAAGACAGCGCAAAGCAAGCGGTGGTACCCAGCAGACTTATTTTGAGCTTAACTGACAGAGGATCTAGTGTCAACAGCAAAATTCATCCTTTGGCTAATGGGTCCCCAAAGCAAAAAACTAAAGATGATTTTGCTAATTATGCCTTTGTACCACAGAGGAGCTATGTTCAGATCAGAGCCACAGATGGGGAGATACACTTTTATGTCTCCTGAACACTTCCTCATTCTAAAACATATGCTTACATATGTTAACATAGGCTTCAACCCAAACCGCTTTCTAATTATTAGGCACAGGTTGACTTTCCAGAGGGGAAACTGAGTAATCAATAACTAAGGAGAATCAAAGAACATATTGTAGGTGAGGAATCAATGTAACATTCATGGTCCTGAATGGGTTGATGGAAGAATTGTGCCCAAAACAGGTGCAGAAGTGGAAAAAGGTCCTAAACCCTGGACTAATGAATGTCGTAAAATTTATTTATTTTATTTTATTTTTTATGGGGTACTGGGGATTGAACCAAGGGACACTCAACAACTGAGCCACATGCCCCCAATTTTTTTTTTTTTTAATTTAGAGACAGGGTCTTACTGAGTTGCTTAGGGCTTCACTAAGATGCTGAGGCTGGCTTTGAACTCGCAGTCCTCCTGCCTCCGCCTCCTGAGCCACTGGGATTGTAGGCATGTGCACCAAGTCTGGCTGTAAAATTTAAAATTGGATTTATGGAGGGGAGCATATCTGCAAGCTGAGTTTCTCCAGTCACTTTCTTTATCCCAGGAGTAGCCTGTATCTTTATCCCTGCACTTATTTACTGATCACCCACTTCCCCAGGCACAAGTGAGAAGCTCAAGGCCTATGCACATGACCTGGGCCTCACTTTTACCCCATTACTACAGTCAATAAAATAAGCCACTCGCTTGGAGATGAATGGCCTGCGGTCCGTTGTGAACTTATTTTACAGCTTTGTTAATGTGTCTTGTATCTTTCATGATGCCTATTGCAGTCACTGGCACACAACGGACACTCAGATTGCTGAGCCAAAGCATGATTTCTGACCACATGAGATTATCACACTTTAAACTACCTCAAGGCTATCTGTGGAAAACGGCTTTGAATTGGCCTGAAATGAAACACACACACACACACACACACACACACACACACACTCTCCTGGGCTGATGAGACTTTATTTCTTGGCTTCTGTATTTACTTTCACTGGTTAGCATCTGATCACAATATAAATGACTATTCATATATTCAGGCTACACCTGGGTAGAGACAGAGGAAAGCAATATGGGTGACAGGGTAAACAGTAATGTAAGGTCAATGCCACTGCAGTGTTTCAGTTATGAATTTCAGGAAGCTTCTGACCCTGAACATTGGCTTCAACTCTTAAGTATCCCAACCACCTTCTTATTAATGAGGAAGAATCTTGAAGAATCTAGAGTAGATTACTGAAAAACAGGGAGGCTTTATTCCAGGGACACTCAAGGTAATCCTGATGTTTTTCCTTTAATTGAGACAGGGAATCTCAGAGAGCCCTACTGATGAGGGGCTGGATTCACACAGAGAGTGTTTGCTTCACAAGCTAACAGTTAGCCCAGTGGTGTGTCCTGTGAACAATGGCTCCACTACAACTGTCTCCATCCCCCAGGAGTGACTGGCTAACTGAAGGGATTCCAGGAGAGACAAATAAGAATTAAGTCAAATTGGATTTATTTAGGAATTTACTAAACTAAGAACTTGCAAGATAAAATTCAGTAAATATCATTCAGTTATAAAATGGTAAAAATATAACTTAGAACAAATCTAATGAACAAAGTAGACTATACAGTGTCCATGAGGTAATTTTCTTTTTGACTTTTTCAAATCCTGGAGAAAATTGTGCTAACAGTAGAATTAACTAGAGAAGCTTTTCTATTATATACAAATTTAAACTGGTTTTCCCCAGATAGGGGATGAATCCTTCCTAGTAAGAGTTGAGTCGTAGTCTACCAACCAAGATTTGTACAGAGATGAAAAGATTGCAGAAAGAACCACATTGGGCAATAACAGAAACAGACTTGAGAGTTTATATTTCTCTGAGGGACTTGGTATCTTTCCTCGGGCAAAAAAAGTAATACCTCAATCTGCAGATGACTTTTTAATGCTTTTAAACTCAATATCATCTGAAATATATATTTGTGTGGGTAGTAATGCGAATTCAGCTCGCTTCAGCACACATCATCAAACTCTTATTGTATACAAAATATGTTTTCTGTGAAAAAATAGTACAAGTATATATGTCTGATTTTTTTGGGGGGGTGGGTAATGAGGTTTGAACTCAAGGGCACTGAACCACTGAGCCACATCCCAGCTCTATTTTGTATTTTATTTAGAGACAGGTCTCACTGAGTTACTTAATGCCTCACTTTTGCTGAGACTGGCTTTGAACTTGAGATCCTCCTGCCTCAACCTCTGGTGCTG
>JAJEJO010003324.1:494798-510690 GCA_020662805.1 Glaucomys volans | reverse complement strand
GTGCTGTGTGTGTGCCATGCACCTGGCTGTGTGTCTGATTTTAAAACTGTTTTTTCTGGTCTTGTCTTGGACCTGAAACAAGAAAATACTAATTTGCTAGTAAGTTCTTAGACTCACTGCTTAACTGGTTTAACTATGTTTGTGCACATGGAGAGGAATTTTATGCCCCCCAAATGATTATTTTAAAATACTTTGTAAATTAAGAGCCATGTTTTTTCTAAGTTAATTTCAAAATAAAAACTAAGTATGTGGTTCCAAATAATACTGAAAAATCTAAAAATTAAATAAAAGATAAAATTAAGTCAAAGCTGGAAAAGGACTTATTTGGAAAATAAAGGATTTTGGAAAAGGATTTATTTGGTATTTTTACAATTAGTGGAGAAATTATCAACACTGGCATGATACAACAGTTTTGAACAAAACAAGTGGGATAATATTTTGTTTACTGATAAGGATAATAAAATGTGACACTTAAAGCATTTAGTTTATTAAAATCACTTATGTAAAGGATTTTGACACAGAAAATGTAAGCATATACCAATAAACTATCTGAAAGTTACTTGTAATTTAAAGTTTGGCAAATTTTACTATGAGTTTAACCTGACCTACCTTATATAATTGAATTTTGTACTTCACACCTAAATAGTATGAGCTTCCCACAGATATACTTTCAGTAAATAAAAAAATGATTGAATTTAAATTTTTATGAAGGAAAATTGAATGTAAATAAGGTTGAAGAAATTCTAATTGGTAATATTCCATTGTTGTAGAATTCATTTGTTTGATGATGTCAATTACAAGAACAGAAATTATCATGAATTGGGCTATTATTATTTAATCTTAGTTCATTCTAATTAATGGGAAATAGTGACACACCTTTTTAAAGGGAATGAGCCTGCAATAATGCTCTCCTTTCCTGTGGCAGTGAATGCAGTCATCTTGGATTATAAACTTAAAAGACAAATACACAAAGCATCAGCCCATGGGAGAAAGGCACGGACATTTGTTCCCTTCAATACACCTGTGCTTCTGGGATATTTCTTAAATTTGGACAATATATGTGTTTGGCTTATGCTGAGTTACATGATTAATTTGTTTGTTTCTACCCAAAATTAAATTGGGATTTTAAAATTGGTGCCCAGAAGTAAATTTACTCTAGGTCAAAATGCCTGGGGATAAATTTCCATGTCAAGGTACAGAACCTATCTGTGCAGAAGGGGTGGAGTCAAGTTTAATCAGGTGCTGTCTACATGGTTACTGGGAAGCTTCAGTTGATTGTTTAAATTGGGCAATTCTTAAGTTCAATGGGCTTTGTCAAGCATATGTACCCATTTAACCAAAAGTTCCCTCTTGCCCTGTCCAGTGACTTTTCCACCTCCTCTACAGTCAAGCTATTCTGATTTCTATCATGTATCATCCATCATCATCATCATTCTCATCATAATTATTATATTTGTGGCTGGTGATTGAACCCAGAGTCTTGCACCTGTTATGCCAGTACTGTACTGCTGAGTGATGTTCTTAACTCTATCACATATTAATATGCCTGTCATAGGACTTCATGTAAACAAATCATGTATCTTTTGTGTCTATTTATGTGGCTTCTTTCATTCCATATAATGATTTTGAGATTCATCCATATTATTGAGTTCATGAACAATTTGTTCCTTTTTCTGAATGTTTATGGACATTCGGGTTGACTTTAGTTTTTCACTCTCATAAATAAAACTGTTACAAACATTCAAGTACAAATCATTTTTGTAAACATGTTTTCATTTTTCTTGGGAAAATATCTAAGAGTAGAATTGCTAGGCCAAAGTCTAAATATATTCTTAGTTTAACAAAATACTAACTAATAATTTTTAAACCATTTGTTTGCTTTTCTATTTAGTGGTTACTTTTTCACTAGAGTTGTTTTGTGACTTAAAATTAGTTTATATGCAAATTTACCTTATTGCAAAAATTCTATATGATCGCACATTGCTTATTCTATAATAAAAACTACTAAAGAGACTTAGAAGACTGTTGTAGAGGAAGAACCATGGCTCTCTGAGGGTGTCCATATCGGATCTCTGGAAACTATGAATGTGATGCTTTTCATGACAAAGAGGAGTTAAAACTGCCAATGGAATTAAGGTTGCTAATCAGCTGAACTTGAGCTAGGGCAGCTGCTCTATATTATCCAGATGGGTCCATTGTATGCATTCATGAGAGTGCTTAGAAGTAGGAGAGGAGGGCAGAAGAAATGGCTGGCATCAAAGATGGAGGAAAGGACTACAAGGAAGGTAGGTGACCTCTGGGCCTCTAGGGGGCAGCCTCTAGCTAGAAAAGCAAGGGGATTCATTTCTCTAATGTTTTCCCTAGAACTTCAAGTTAGGGACAGGACTCTGCTCACACTGATTTTGGTTTAAGACCAACAGAACTGCAATGTAATAACTTTGTGCTTCTTTAAGCTACTAAGCCTATGATAATTTTTAGCAGTAGCAATAGGAAACCACACACTTAATATGAGACCAAGCAAATGATAAATAAAATTTTAGCTCCTAATTAAACATTGAAGACCCAAATTATGATGGCTTTATACTGTTCTGGTGTGTTTAGACTGGCCCACAAACTCACTATTTTTTTGTGTGGGGTCGGGGCTTCTCATATCTTATTTTAGTTTAACTTTGACTTTACTTGAAGAATATTCTGTATATCAGTATGAAAAATACAATTTTGGCCTTTTTGTAAATCCGTGTGGTGAATTTAGAATTCTAACTTGGTGGTTATTTCTTCCTAACATATTGACGATATCATTCCGGTTTTTTCCCTGGTTTCCAATGTTGCTGTGGAGATATCAGCTGTCAATTTAATCGTTTTCCTTTTTAGATAACTGGTATTTTCATTTTGGCTGCTTGAAGGATTTTCCCATCTGTGTTTGATGTTCTTTACTTTCTCTATTATGCATCTAAGTGAGGATTTTTTTAAATTTATCATATGTGGGATTTTTTGTGTGTTTCTTGAATCTAAGTACAGTATTGGTGTTCTGATCCATAAGGAAATATCTCAGTCTCAATCAATCTCTTTGCACATTCCCCCCACCTCTCTCCCCCACCCCTCCCTGTTTGCCTTCCTGCCTTTTGACATTTTTCAGGCTGGATTTATAATTGTACGTGTATTGGAAATGTTCATTCTACCTTCACTTTTTTATCCTTGCTCTCTTCTTTTTCCGTCTTATGCTGGTTCTGAAGATTTTTCCTCACAACTTACATTTGAAAGGGCTTTTATTGACTCTCAGTGTTATAGGCAAATCAATTATGCTGGTGCTTCATTTCTTTTTGAGTATCAAAAACCACTTTTCTCTCAAAGCTTTCATTTCAGTTTTGGGTTTCAAGGGCCTCAATTGGAGGTCATTCTATGAACATCGACTTCTTCTTTTGGTATTTGCACCTTATAATCAAAATCATTTCTGAGACAACACATCTTTCTGCCAAAATGGGAGGAATGCTATATACCTAATGCACAAGAATAGGAGGGAAATTATAATAGTTCCAGATTTTATACTGACATTTCTCTTTTATCAAGTTCATGTATTCATTAGACATACGTATGGTGAGTATTCCTTATGTTCAGAGCTCTGTCCAGGGTCTAGAATAAAGTTCAATTAGATACTGTTTGTTATTTAACCACTATTACTACAATCTTTGGGGCAGACAAGAGGCTGAGTAATAAATAAAGCAATATCTACTGATTTCCCCTGTTACAAAGGAGAACGTAGGAGAGTGGATGTGCTGACTGCTCCCTGCCTTCTGTTTAATGGGACATATGCAGTTGCCTCCCTCTCTGTGCCTTTGCAGTGTATTGTTGTTTTAAAACAATGAGCTCCAGACTCGGACTGCCTGAGTGCAAATGTCAGTTCTGACAATTACCAACTATGTGACTTTGGCCAGGTTTTGTTATATCTCTCAGTCTCTGATTCTACATCTGAATAGTAAGGAAATAATATTGCATTCCTCAAAGGGATATCAGGAGTTATTAAGGGGTTGTTATAAGTGAGTTGATACATGTGGAATGTCTGACGTGTACTTGGTGCCCAGTACATATAAGCCTGTGCTTACCAGTCAAATCAACAGGGCTCTGTGTCTCCAGTGGACCAAGGTCACTACCAGAGGCTGTTTCTCCCTGTTAGAGACGTCCGTCTGAAAATGCACAAGCCACTTCTAAGAACTGCTGGGCTAGTTATGAGTGGCAAGGCAGAGCATTTGCTTTCATGGCCATTGCCACATAGAGGCCTACTTACCAATCCCTCACCTTTCCAGAATTTCTTTGACTTCCAGTTACATTCTCTTTGGAAGAAATGTTACATATCAGCCAAACACATCTTCCATGTTTTCACCCGAAATACATACTGTAAATGCATAATGTATACATGTGATATGTGCTGGAACTTAATTTAAAACTGATGCTATGTAGTGACAAAACTAATTTTAGCATCATTGCCATCTTCTTCTTCACCCCTTCTCCCTCATTCCCTTAAACATCATTTCTGCTTTTTGTACATTTTCAATGACTTTGAAGTTAGTAGAAAGAGGTGCTTACTCAACAGATACCACATTTGTTTTGGAATATTATGAACCGACATTGGCCAAAGGATCATTCTGAAAATAGGGGTGGCAAAGACCAAATATGAAAAAATAGAGGAATAGAGTTGTTGCTGGAAGCCTATGACAGAACTGAGATCTATGTTGAAGCTAGTGAAGTTGAAATGTCAAAGAACAGGCCAGGAATAATAATCACATCTGATGTTGGTGTGCATAGTTGTCTTCACTGTTTATTAATTATTATGGACTTCTTGGAGAGAGGACAATAAATATTTCACATACCACGCTGTCATTGCTTTAGAACCCTGATACCACAGGGATTACTCCATGGAATGAGGGTATTAGTAAACTTCAATACAGAATAGAAAGAAGACCAAGATCAAGGGCCAGATCTGAAAGGGAATCCCACATCCTTATTTTAAACTTACTCTTTATAATTAAAATGAATATATGTTATCAGCAGAAACTGTTTAAGGGCAATTAAGGTTAAGTGTTGTTTTAATTGCTTTTAATATAAGGAAAAGGAGAAAGAACAGCTGAGGGAATTAAAAAGGGTGTTAAGATATGTAGCACAGGGAAGGCAGGGCATAAAATTTTTTATTTGCGGCCCAGAAAGCTGAGTGGTAGCTAAATAAAATGGAGACTTACAAGTTAGAAAAATTGTTCTAAATCATCAGAAAGCATTACAATAAACACTTTTGTCTCCAAATTTGACTGGCCAATAAACCTTGGGTCTGGTACCATCTGAGACTCAACACTTTTCTTAAGTCTGTTTTTTATTTAATATTAAAACTAATGACATTCTGAGTAAACTGTAGACATTGTGAACAGCTTAGGCTATAGCTATTAAAGACTTATATACCTAATGCTGCTTTTAATTCCTCATAGGAGTTACTTCCCAAAAATGTTAATCACAGCTAGACTTAAAGAGTATTTGGAAATGTGGCAATGTGATTTATGTATGTATACCACATTCTAAATCTACCAGAGATCCAAAGGGATTTGGCATTGTGGAATTTGGAGGGAAAAATAATAAGCAGAGAAAGATACTGAGGTAGATCCAGATCCTAAGAAGAAGGAGAAGAAAAGTAGGAGCAAATATTATAAATAGTAGTTAAGCTTGCTTTCTTTCTTTTCTTTTCTTTTTTTTTTTTTTTTTTTGCAACCATTCAGTTTTTTAACAGCCCATCAGAAGCACCAAGAAAACCTGGCATATTTCCCAAGACAGAGAAAAAAGAGCCCATTCCAGACTTAGGAGGATTTTGTATTAATTTAATATTGAAATAGATGTAGCTCAGGTAAAATAAAATCTCTGGTAACATTGTTATAGAACAAAAGAAGAAGAAAGGCTGAATGAAAAAGGAAGAAAATGTTCAGGTCAACTTGGACACAAGCAACCTGAGCACCTTCAAAATGAAAAGATGGAGAAGACCCAAGGAATCTGAAACAGAAAAGACTGGACCCAGAAACATCCACAAAGAAAAAGACAAAAAGAGAAGTATCCAGGTGACTTGAGGTCAGAACAGGGAAGAGGAAGAGAAGCAGCTCTGAACCTGCAGAACACCTCTTTCCCAGATCAAAACACAGAAAATGGTCCAGAAAGACAACATTAAAATAAGAAGATTCCAAACTTTCCAAAGAACACAGGTGTATAATTAAGTTGAGGATTAGATTACATAATAAGAGCACATATACATCAACCACTTCACAACCACAAATATTCTAAATGGATTTTTAATTTCCCTAGATTTAGAATTCTCTGCAGAAGAGGATGTTGGAGATACAAAAGATGTTCTCTATTGAAAGCAGAAAGAAGAATAAGAAACAAGTGCAAGGACTGACACTAAATGGGAGTTTTTATGCCTTGAGGGTACTGAATAAGTATATGGTATTAATTCTGTCATTGGTGGCAATTGACAACACTCCATAAGTCTGTTTTTTTTTTTTTTAATCAATTTCCATTTGTTTGGACAGTTGTTATTTGTTTATATTCGTTTTCAAGGTTAGGGTAAGTTCTTTATTCAGCCTCATTGATCTGAGAGAAAGTTTTGTTTTTTTTTTTCACTTAGGCCCCATGGTATATTTTCCATTACATGGAAACATGCACCCTTAAAGTCACTCGAATCCCCATGTACCAGGGGCTGTCAATTTCTGCCACAGTAAATCTGATCACACCTTTTCTCTCTTATACATATTCTCAGGGCCTGTCAAGATGGTGACACTCAACTGACTTCATTCATTTTACCTTGTGATGCTTTTGGTCAGGACTAGTGTCCCAGATTAGCTTCCCTGCAAACAGAGACTAAGGTTGGCATATCCAGTTTAGTGGGGAAGATTCTTAGTCTCAACACCCCTACTGGAGGTTTGGAACTGGGAATAGGGAGGAGAAGGTGAACTACAAGGCTGATATGAAAAGTTTTAGCTACTGCTGCAGAGTGCTCTGGACCTGGGGCAGTTCTTCAGATTAGTGTCAGCTAACATCAAGTCAGCCAGGCATTTGGTAATCTATGTTGTTGATTAGAGAGAGGGCCTGATCCTGGGCAAGTTGGTTCTCCTTGGGCAAGAAGTCTCTGCTGAGATGCAGGTCACCATCATTCCCAGCAGCTGGGGAATGGGAGCTTACACTATGGGAGGGGTTTCGGTGAACCCCAGCTTATTACCATTGTTTCCCAGTGTCTTCAGCTTCTTATCCTCTGATCCCTTCCGCTTTAAAATCTTCCATTTCCTTTGTAATTTCCTTCCCTGTGCTTCAGCATAGTCTCCTCTACTAGTTCTCCACATTTCCTTGAGGCCCTACTCCATGAGCTACTGCTGTCTCTTAAAATATTTATATCCAAAATGTTGTAATATGTCATTAATATTTCTTCTTTGCCAAACTTAGGGGTTTCAATATCTTAAAGAAATGTGGGAGGATTAGTAGTAGAATGTATAGTTCTTGCTTTTTTATTTCTAGTTTACCATAAGGAAGAATCTTTTCTTAACTGCCTCTCCTCTTTCCAAGTCTGAAAATTGGAAAGAAAACACACAATGCATATTCACATTTGCAGCCAGATCCTTTGGAATTCAGAGTTAAGGGAGGAATACATGGGTTATGTAACACAGGGAATTATCTTGCTTTATATGTTCAAATGTTTTTGTTTGTTTTCTATTCTATTATTTCCATCAATTAAAATATATTCAATGTCCTGCAGATTTTCTATGGGTAATGTTGAATAGCCAAGGGCTTGGCTGGGAGGAAGTGATCATTGCTTCTTCATTAGACTTTTCTACATTAATTAAGTCATATTCTTTATACATTTTGCAATATAAAGACTATTATATCTGGTTTTCTAGGTAAGAAAGTTAAGCCTTAGTGGAAAAAAAAGAATTTCCTAAAGCACATGGAATTCAAATATGAATTCTTACCACTTGAGAGCTCTTTTGTGATCTGAGTCTGAATTAAGACACCAATTCTGCAAGTGGTCCTATTTGCTTAAAGTTTAGCCTTGTAGGTTGAGGCAGAAAACTACAAAGCCTACAATCTGCACAGTCTTTTTGAAACCTAACTTTGTGTAATGACTTTGGAATCATTTCTTTGAGAGGACTCAGTGAATGAATAATTCATATTTTAGCCTTATCATTATACCTCTTTGTGCCAGTTTGGGTACTTGGAGGGAAAAAAATGTCAAGATAGATAAGATATGCAAAAGTTATTGGGAAAAACACCTGCAAAGGATAAAGAGAGAGAGGGTATGAAAAGGTTGGGTGATCCTTCAGAGCACCCTTCAAATGTGGTCTCTGTGAAAGAAAGGAAGAAAGGAGGGTTGGATAGAAGGAACTTCAGGCTTCAATGCTTTTCTGAGAGGACCTTACCAAGCTGATGGGGACCTTAAGCAAGGGCTGAGGGAGTCCTGCACTGGGCAGGAATGACCCAGACCTGGCCTGTGCTCAGTGACAGGGGGAGCCTGGCCTCAGTGCTGACATTACAGAGAGGTCAAAGGTCAAAGACAGAGGCTGACTCTTGACAGACCCTGTGATGGGGACAGATGTCTGGATGCTGCCAAGCTGTCATTCCCCCTCCCACGCACTGGGTTTCTTACAGTTCCAATCTTAAAAATTTAATTTCCTGGTTCTATGCTGTATCTTCTATATAATGTATCCTAAAACACACATAAAAATTTTAAAAGGAGACTGACTGTAATAATGGTTGTATTCTCTGAGAACAAAGATAAGGATTATAAAGATTATAAGAACAGATTATAAAATCCTGTTTCCTTCTTCCTTAAGACAGAATACCCAACATTGTACGTCCAGACTTCTGTACATATTCTTTGTTTTTGTCTGCTCCCTTCCCAGATGATCGCATTCTGTTCCCTTATGCTGATTTGATCAGAAGGAGGCTCATGACACCACTTCAGTACAACTCTAATGGTTTTCATCTTTGCTTCAATTTTATTGTTGTTTTGTTTTAGCACTATGCATCATGTCTTTATGATGAGCACTTTAATCTTTCAATTTCCTGTTAATGCTCATAAAATTATATGAGTGAAATGCAATAAAGTAGTCACATAATTGCAAAAACACTGGTCACCCAAGAAAAGTACTATCAATACGAAGTGTAACTGCTGTCTGAAAGTCAGCACCAATATAAAATTCTTAAAATGTTTATTCAATGATTGGTGAACAAAATGTCTGCCCTGAGAACATGATATGGCATTTAGGAGCATTTTTGAGTATCATTTGTAACTACCTTTTTTAGGTCTGGATCCTTCAGGAGCAGAGCTTGAGACATGTGTCTTATTTCAATAATTTATTTAGAGGGTACTCTTCCTTTGAGGAGAAACCTCAAAGGAAGTTAGGAAATTAGGCTAGGGGAGGAAAGAGGCTGAGTAAAATCTGATTTCAGGGGACATCTAGCTTCATCCTGATAACCACAGGGACTTCTGAAACTGTTGTCACCTCCCACTCACTCACACACCCAGGCAACTGTCTGTCATGGTCTTAGGCTGCATTAGGGTGTGGCAGATTCCATCACTCAAGGGAAGCCTCTGGAGCAAGTGGCTGATGTGATCTGTTAATAGCAAAACTCTAATATGAGTTTTGCAACAAAATTATGGGTGAGGTGGGGCAGGGGATGTTACATAAAGAATGTGTGTTCAGTGGTATTGCTCTTAGGGAAGGCACACTTGAAAACCTTTCTTAGAGCAAAGTCAACAGTAATTGGTGGAAATAAGAGGTATAGTACCATGCCAAATCCATTTGCCCTGGATTCCTTGTGCCTCTAATCTGAAAGACTTAAGAAAATCTCATTTCATCACCTAGCCAGAGTTGCAGTGCATTTACTTCACAACACACACACACACACACACACGCACACACACAAATACAAGCATACACACTGGGCAAGGGAACAAAATTCTATGTGCACTCCTTTCATCCATGAAATGGAAGTCACACAGGTGGTTCTAGGTAATTATAGGATACATAAGAGTTGCTAGTGGTTAAGTTTGGATCAAGGATTATTTTTTAGTATATTAAATATGTTTCCTGAAAGAATTGTGTAAATTCACAACATTCACAAGAGTCACCGAAGTAAGATACACTCTGTCAGCAATTCATCAGTATGGAGATCCAGGACAGAGAAAGAAAATGGGCAGAAAAGGCCAGAAGGCTGTTGTACTCTGATGGATTTTCCATTTCACATGGGGAGGAAAAAAGTGGTAGAATCAATGGCTTTGGTCATAGGTTAAGAGTGAATGTTTTAGGTAACATAGTGCCACTGGATGACTAATTCTCTTTCAGTTTCCTTCTTTTTGACATTTGAAATTTAAAAGCGGTATAAAAAATTCTATTTAATGATTTTTAGCCAGAAAACTTCAATTTCAATTCTCCTATATGGTACGTTCAGGCTCTGCTCTCCTCATGAGCATTTCATGTTGGGAAGAAGACTGGTTTTAGGACCTAGTCAGTGATACAGTAAATTGATCTATTATCTACCCCCTGAGGAAATTCCTACAGGGCTATCTTGCTCTGGGCTGCTTAAGTGTCTCATTTGTACCTAAAAACAAGAAGTGTCATTTTTTCCTATTCAAGATGTCACAAGCCCAATTTTCTTTTGCTAAGGATCACAGTTATTAGTCTCTGAAGGTGCTGGCACTTCAGGCCAAGTCTGCAGTGATTAAAAAGCCTCAGCACTCTGAGGATTGGTGCCCTTCCATCACTTCTTGTCTCCAGCTGCTTCCCTGTCTGACTCTCCTTCTGTCTCTCATTATGATCCATCATTATCCATTTTAAGGGCTGTGTAAGTCCTGTGAATCCAGGAAAATGAAGACCCTTAGCAAAATGTATTTCTACAGCTATGCACCACTAGTAAAGGGATGGAAACATTAACCTAACCCAATCCCATTTATGTATCCAATTTTATAATTTTGCTTATTTTTCCCTTCAAATTCCTTCTGCTGTCACTCAAAACATTTCCCCCATATCTCTCTCTCTCTCTCTCTCTCTCTCTCTCACACACACACACACACACACACACGTTCATATCATCCATTAGCCTAGATGAGCAATAATGGTTCACACCAGCTGAGATTTTGAGTTTAATGCCCTTGCAGCCTTAGCCGTGTGAAGGTAATGTGAGAATTAGCTGAATTGGGCAATATATAGATTTCTGACAGGACTTCAAAGTATACTGGCTGTTTTAGTCAGCTTTTCTGTTGCTGTGACCAAAAGACCTGACAAGAATAATTTTAGAGGAGGAAACATTTACCTTGGGCTCATGGTTTCAAAGGTCTCAGTCCATAGATGGCGACTTCATTGCTCTGGGCCCAAGGTGAAGCAGAACATTATGGCAGAGGGTTTGGAGGAGAAAAGCAGCTAAGGACATGGCAATCATGAAGCAGAGATAGCTCTGCCTATCAGGGACAAAATATAAATCCCAAATGCATGCCCCCAGTGATCTACTTTTTATAGTCACACCCTACCTGCCTATAGTTACCACCCAATTAATCCATATCAGTGTATTAATGCACCAGTTAGGTTAAGGCTCTCATAACCCAATCATCTCACCTCTAAACTTTCTTGCATTGTCTTACACATGAGTTTTTGTGGACACTTCATATCTAAACCATAGTGCTATATATGTTACATACAAAATAATTTATGGTTTTATTTAGGCAGATAATGGTCTTATGGCATGCCAGTACTTCAGAGAAGCCCCACATCAGAAACAGCTAGAAACAGGACCTGCAAAAATATAATCCAAAGAATCCTTCAATTATGAGTGTTTTCTTTTTCTTTTCTCTTTTTTTGTTTCACTGAATTCTCACTGGAGCCTGAAGTCAGGAAGAGAGAATACAAATAATTAAAAAATATGAAAGTTTTCAAATCTCCCTATTTTCTGGAGAATTTTTGTTATTTAAATTCATCTTTTGGAGTTAGTGTGAACCACAGGTAAATACTCATCCATGACCATAGTGTAAGTGAGGATGTGATTTCCAGGCTCAATTCTTCAATAAACAATGAGAGGGAAGAGAGTACCCTACCTATCAGAGCCTGGATAACAAAGATGTCTTCCCAAAAGATGATCAGAGAGGTGTGGTAACATACAGGCAGGTTGTGTGCCCAGAGAGAGGCAGCTGCTCCATCAGAATGCATCTGGGAATAGAATTCAGTGAACTGGCATTTATGGTTACTGCACAACTGAAGTCCTGCACAGGGGAACATTGAGAACAATCCCCAGAAGAGATGCCTTTTAGAAACCATCTTCTTCCTATTCCTTAATTTGCCATTTTTGCCAGCTATATTCACTTCTATTTGGGTTCTCTCAGAATTCACATATGGGGACTGACATCTGCCTTAACAGGAGGCTAAAAGAATCTCCTATATGAGATGCTCTTTTCAAATGGCTTAAAATAGTCATAATGTAAAACTGATAGTTATAAGAACAGTGTTAAAAATGGTCTTGGTAGGTAAAGCAGTTGAGGAAAATTAAAGAAATTGTCAATAATTAAGACTTCAAAGAAACAGATGAGTAAAGATTTCAGCTGAACTCAAATGACTGAGATGCTAAATAAAAGAATATATGAAAATTAAAAAACAAAAACATTTCTATTTTGCATGAAATTTCCCTTATTTTTTCACAAAAGAGCAAGAAAATGATGTTTTAAAAGAGCTGCTGCCATGAGCCTATTGTGGTAGCTATGATAGTGAGGGGTATTTAATACATATGGAAACCAGAGTGGGATTTTCAGACACAAAATCCTTCCCACTCCAGTTTCCCAGGTGGTGCTAAGATGTCAACAGAAAACAAAACAAAACAAAACAAAACAAGAAACAGCAATGACACTTGATCTATAAGCCATTAATCCATTGTTTATATTCACAGTTTTATAATTAGCAGCCTAGTTAATAGAAACAGAAGAGATCTAGGAATGAGGTAGGCAAGGTTAAGCTTTGGAAACAGAAAATGATGGATGCAAATGTCTGAAGATGATACTTCTGTTCCTGCTACCTGGGAGGTAGCAACCTGAGGAGAAACTGGAACTAAACATTTTGCTTTTATGCCAGTATTCCCTGTACTCTTTGGAATTGTCTCCACTTCATAAACAGAATGTAAAATAACATCTGCTGCATTTTTCTTTTACTTATCACTTGCAGCAATTCAGAAATCAAATATTAAAATATGAAAATCACATGGTTTTCTAATGCATTTACCTCATGTAGAGGATTGAAATAATCAGGAATAATCAGTGCTAATCCATTTCTCCAATCTAGCATTCTGACTCAGCTGTCCCATTTCTCTCTCCCCACCTCTAAATCCAAATCACACATACACACATACAAATCCATTTTTACCTTGAATAACATAAACAGTAATCATCACCCACCATTATTATAGAAGATTAGTGGTACCATTAAGGGACATAATCTGCACTGTACTTTTATTCATCAAGCAGCATTTATGTGAAGAAAATTTAGACAGATAATTCCACAGCCTGGAAATTATAAAGAATGAGCTTACTGAAACAGAGCTGCAGAACAGGTAGAAGCCTATTCCTGTAATTACCATTAAACACACAGTTTTATGTAGGGAGATTTGTGATGATGCTTGGAAGGAACTGCCCTTTAGAAGTTATGCAGTTTTCTTCTTTTTTTGTGCATCAATATTGCTATGCATTGTTTTTTATCCATTTTCCTTCCTTCTTGGTGCCACCCATGTGTGCTGCTATCTGTCTTACCAGGAAGCATATAAAATCTTTTAGATAAATTAAATGGATGCCTGAGTTATAAAGAATATTCTTTTTGCCAGTAGAAAATATTTAGTTCCTTGATTGTCCTACTCAATCTTTTTCATTTACATATTACTAATCTGATATTCCCATCTTTTGAGTCACTACATATTTATTCTCAATCTACACACATAGCATGCTTTAAGTATGGTGGTCAAAAATAAAAGAGTAAAAGGAATGTAAGAGACACTGTGGAGGAAGTATTGATAGGAAATATGGACTGGATTTGGGAAGTCATGGAGGAGTCAATGTGAATAACTATAGGTGCAGTGGTTACAACTACAGGAAAGATTTCTAAGGGAGAAATAATGAAAAGAAAAAAGATAATGACTAGGTGAAGAACCTTTAGAATTCCTACATTTGGGGAATAAAGAGAAAATGAAGGTAGCAAAATGGCAGAGAAGAAATATTCAAAAGTGAAAAAACAAAATTGTTTGCTCATGACTGACAGATTGGTCCATTCATTTACTCAATGATTCACTTAACAAAAAATTTGTGCTCATTCATTGTGCCACTTGCTGGTGTGAGTGCTAGGTGCACAGAAGTGAGAAATAACACATGCTGCTACCCTCATTGAGTTTGTAGTTTAGCGGGGCCCACAGACATGAATCAAATAATCTCACAATACATATAAAATTGGAGCTATGATCAGGGATATGGAGGAGAGGAATGTCTTTCTTTGACAGTGTTCAATAGAGACAATTAAGTCCCGGTCAGAGAAGACTGCCTGGGAAAGTGAAGACTGATATATGAAGGCAGAGTGAAAGGTAATGAAACTGATTGGACAGCAATTCACACGGAGGGAGTCCACATACCCTAGGGCAGAGGGGAGAAAGATCTTGAATATGAACATGAAGAAAGTTGGTAAGGCCGGAGCTCAAGAGCAAAGGAAGTCTGGTGGAGGCAAAGGTAAAACAATGAAGTTGGGCATTGACTCTGACAGAACAAACCATGTTCTTACTTTAAATGCAAAGGGAAGACATTGACTGGTTTTATGTGAGATAGCATAGTCGAATTTGCATTTTGAAAGGAAAACGCTAGCCAAAGTGTAACAAGAGATGGGACTGGGGTAAGAGTGGAGGCAAGATAATAACTAAGAGCAGTGCCTGTAATCATGGGTGAGGTGATGTAAGCAAGCCAGGACTAGGTGCAGAGCAATGCATATGAGAAAGGGAAGCAGACTGCAGAGATCTTACAGCAGGCAAAATTAAATCATTCCCACAAAGGATACAAGGTAGGTTCACCTGACCACCATGCTACTGGCAGGGGCAGGGAGACTTTTAGGAAATAGAGCACTCACACCAATGCTTAATATTAAAGAAAGTGAGGAAAGGAAACTATTGGATACAGTAACTGTCACTAATGATTTTGAAAATAATAATTTAAGTGAATTTATGGTAGTGAAAATCAGATTGCAAGAGATTAAAGAAAAACAGGAAGCACTGAGTATAGTCTTAACTATTATTCAACAAAATTTTATTATGTTCTTATGGATCAGACACCATGCTAGATGCAGTAAAAGAATTAATGTCCATTCTTGCCACCATTCTCCCCCGCATTATGCATCATCATTCATTTATCAGAGAGACCATTTGGCCTTTGGATTTTGGGGATTGGCTGATCTCACTTAGCATAACAGTCTCCAACATCATTCATTTACCTACAAATGCCATAATTTTATTCTTCTTTATGGCTGAGTAATATTCCATTGTGTATATATATACCACAGTTTCTTTAGCCATTCATCTATTGAAGGGCATCTAGGTTGGTTCCACAATCTAGCTATTGTGAATTGAGCAGCTATGAACATTGATGTGGCTGCATCACTGTAGTAATCTGATTTTAAGTCCTTAGGGTGGCAAGAATGGAGGAAGGATAGATAGCATAGAGGGAAGGGAGGGGTGGGGTTGGGGTGGGAGGGTAAGAATAATAACAGAATGTGTGACAGACATCATTGCCCTATGTACATGTATGAATGCACAGATGGTGTGATTCTACTTTGTGTACAACCAGAGAAACAATAGCTGTACTCCATTTGTG